>JAKSZP010017257.1:0-151810 GCA_022478985.1 Massospora cicadina
AGTACTGCGTCAAAGGTAACTTTGATTTCCTCATATGAAGCTGATATGAGGTTCCAGGAAGACTCCCCAATGACATTTTCTTGGGTAAGGCATGGTTGGTGACTGGAGTTCAAGAGCGTTGGGTGGTCAATCAATGGGCCCCCTGTAGTGAGCACCACTGTTATAAAATCAAACAGTATAGTCAGGATCTGTTGGGCTATTCACACAGGTTGAGCCCTCTGAGCAATGGATGGACGATGTGGGGATTGTTGGTCCTTCAGACGCACTTGAAAATATATTAAAAATAGGAGCAATTGCCCCATCTAGTTCTTTTATTTTATTTTATAAAATACAGCAATCTTTCACTGTCCCATTCTCTCTTCACTATAAAAAACCTACCTCTCTCAATCGCCCATTTCGCTTATATACATCAGCTTCAGGCGATACTATTTCTCATTGCTTGGGTTATTTTATTCCGCCGATTTTCCTCAAATTTGGCTTGTTATTAATCCTCTGTCACCCTATTTGTAGGCAATTTACTTCATATTCATCAAATATTAACATCGCCTTATCACCTTATTGCCTTATATAAAGGCGATCCTTTAAACTCATTATATCCAATAGGACCCGTTATATCCCAATATCGCCTCATCTCAAGGCAATTGAATATTTGTAACTGATACTGTGTTGGCAGATTCCGCCTGGCTGTCTCAAGACTATTGTCCAGTCATATCAAAATTGTGACAGTTGCATTTATAGTTCTCCAGTTTTTTATATGCTTCAATTGTTGTGTTATCTCTTCAGTAAGTTGGTAAATGCATTCTTGATATGCCTCTCACTTGGTCTTCTGAAACAGTACTTCTTTGATCAGTTCACCCTCCTTGCGCTTAGAAGAGTGATTTTTCCACAGAGGTCATTGTTGATTTTTACCACTTTGTTGACCTCTTCCACGGCTTTTGTCACCCATTCTTCCAATGCAGTTGTTTTAAACTTAGCAGAATGGGTTATGGACCACTTAATGGTTTTCACAGGGTTAAACACACTGAGAAATAAATTGATGATATGGAAATAATTGACCTTTATAAACTACATTAAAACTTTCTTATATACAAAGGAATTGCCTTTGGGACACCTCTTTATTAATTATATATATATCAGTAGCTGAAAACCACGGCTGACTTTTCTTCATTTTTTCACTAGCTGCTTTTTTTCCTAATAAACGACCTCCCGCCTATCTTTCCAATTCTCTCATAGCTTCATTGTGTTGGTCAGTTTCAACCCTTCAGCTTAGCTATTAATCATAGCTGGAACCATATTGGTTTCGCCTCATCATTGAGCTTCTGGTGAATATCATGCCAGAATGGTATCGCCTTATCACCTTATTTTAAGGCGCTCAAATATGTATACTATTCAATAATTTTTGATAGATATTAGACAATCCGCTAAAGCTATGTAGAGCTTATTATCTAGTCATATCAATACATCAACAGCAGTGAAGTCAGCTTGTGATGCTGAGTAAAGTGCATAATTGTTGACAATTTCAAGCTCCATTCAGAGCTTGCATAGTTTGTCCTTGTAAGACAAATTGATTTGATCTTTTTATATATGGCTAAACTCAACTACCCCTGTAGCGAGCACCAATTGTTAAAACTCTTGGGTGCCTGAACACTTGTTTGATAACCAATAAATAAGTTTGGGATTTAATTTCTTGTTCTGAATAATACTTACTTTGTGCCCCTTTGTTCAACTTGCACAGTGTTAGATTTTGATGGTTGACTTGAAAATAAACCCTTTGAGAAAATATTCAATGCTAATAGATTACTCCCATTGATGGATCCTTTGATCCTTACTGATTTATCTGCATTATCTGATAAATCTGATTCACCTCATAACCGCTTTGATTTCATCTAAGTAACCCTATTATCATAACTAATAATAGCTATGATATAATTAAATTATGGCTGATTTTGGGTCTACTTGGGTGCAAAGTGGTCTCAGCATTAACTAAAATTTACCTCCTAAATTAGTGCTCTAATACTAATGCACTAAGGAATAATTTGGGTTTGATTAATGAAATTGATTTACTAAGCACTTAAATATAGACATCACCAATTAAGGGCGTACTTATGCTATAAAAGGCCTGCTGATGTACCAATAAAGGGTGTGTCATCCTTATTGTTTATATATGTTGGGAAGTTGATATTACTATAAAATTTGTTACCCATATCAGCAGATTGGAGGGGGATCAAGATGATACTCAAGATTTGTGAATTAGGGAATATGAATTATATTTGAGTAAAATGAGGACATTTAGCAAAATGAGAGTATTTATGCTGATATTTGATACAAACGAGAGTAATTCAAAAAGGGAAGAAGAATAGAAGATTGCCAAGCTGAGGATGCATCCAGCTAGCCAACTGAGGTATAATGGGTCTTATGTAAGATTAAAGGGGATAGTGTTTTTACAAGGGAAGAGAGAGCGCAGATATGTCTACGATTTATATTAAAATAAAGGTCAAATTAAGGGGCGATAGCTCCATACATATTTTATTGAGTTTTATTATAAGTTGGCAATCCTCATATCATCCGATTTGGTTGCTCAGTGGCTCATACCCTGTGCAAAACTAACTCAGCGGAATCAAGCCAAAACTCCAAGAATTAACAGAGGTGCTCACTACAGGGGGCCACCAAGCAACTATAGTTGGAGAAATAAAAGCCAATTACTCTACAATGACAAGTTCTCCTCTGTTCTAACACAACTTAATCAGATTCCAGGCGCGGTATGCTGAAGAAGCCCAGGAGGTTTCTAACCCTGAACTAACATTATTCACTGTTACCAAACAGGGAGATGATGAAGTTGCATTAATTGTAATTTTGAGTATTGCCCTGAGCTGACGACCAATCAACAAGGACGCTCCACCAATGTGACTCCTCAGCAACTGAGAATTATTATGGAATGGCTATTGCGCGGGTATTGTCTATACAAGGATGAGAATAGGGAAAATGCCTGAGTTTATTCTATAACCAACGCAATCAAGAAAAACGATATGCGCTGTACATGTCTTATTTTAGATATGACTACTTTAGGGTTAGCTCGCCGCCTTGGTACCCACGGAATTGAGGAATACTTAGTCACTTATGTACAACCTTTGATTCACTAGCTACTGCATGTGCTGTCTCATCATAATATTAGAATCAGAGATGTATTATGGTTCACACAAGCACAGCAGCATGATACCCGCTTTCTGCTCTACTGTCTTGATTGTTCGTTTTTGGAAATACAAGGAGCACTGGCACAGATGAATCATCGCGTTGGGGACGTCCACCATCAATTGGACGTTCTGGTATCAAAGTTAAATTCAGATTTACCTCGAGTAATAAGGGAACTTCTGAATCAGCATGGCCTATTGGTGGAATGGATTAAGGATGTAAAAACCTTGGGGAATAGTACTAAGAACTTTATGATGGAGCTCACCAAATGGGAGGAAGCTCTTGAAGATGATATTGCCCAGCTCAAGGAAAAATTGACACTGATGGATCAACAAGTGGCGAATTAAAGTTTGGCTCTCTATCAACCAAAGTAAACCAACTTCAAATCAAATGGAATACTCAGCAAACGACAGATAATGTGATTATCTTCAGTCAATATCTCCCGAGTATCTCCAGCTTATTTGCTGAGTTACACAACTGGAAGTCATTAGCCAGGCTGAGCGTCAACGAGCCTTCCTTCTTCTGATTAGTGATACGAGAGTATGCAGACATGCAAGGGCGCCTTGATACTTTTCAACAGGCCAATGATGAATCAGTATGGGAACGAACCTACCTTGTCAACCAAGTAAATGTCGCCAATCAACAAGCTGAAACCTCAAGTCAACAGCAAACCCACTTGCAGAATATATTTGAAGAAGTTCTTTCACGAGTACAAGCTGTGGAACAGCAACTGAATGAAGAAAGGGAGTCCACCAGGAATTGTAACAACAATATGAAACGCTGCAACAGGAAATTCAGGATGGGCGGTGTAAATGTTATTCAGTTAAAGTGGAACAGTTGATCAATAAACAGTTTGTGGAGCATACCAGAGCGGGGGGAATAGGGTAGTTAGTGGTGACTTGGGGAAGAATGTTATGGATCAGCAAATGAATATCTATTGGGCAGTATGGTGGACCCCCATGTGACACCTCTTCTCCCAATTCCTTTTTGGCAAGTTCAAGTTCATCCAGCTGGCTGTATAATAATGCATCAAGTAATGGTTCCCATAGTTGCTCCAAACAACAGTTTGCCTTCCCCTTGCAGCAGGAACCTAGAACAAAGGAATTCATTCATATTGAAAAATTACCTCCTTTCAGTTGTGATGGGAACCTACACGGTTACTTTAAGTGGTTTAAATTTGCTGTGGAAGGAGCTACTGATTGATGAGAAGTGAAATTGTTGCTGTCTACTTTGGATGTGGAAAGCGCTGATCAGGTGACCTGCTACTTTCCCAACAGCTCAGTATCTTACGCACAAGTAAAAGTGATTATCATCCGGCTGTTCAGGGGTGCTACCAAGATGTCAACGGAAAGCTGACTTTATGACTATACAGTTTTACCAAAACGAAACTCTGTCAGAATTTACTGAGTAGTTTTTGGAGGAAGCACATGTTCTTCTTGGGGCTAATATTTTAACCACTGAAGATGTAGGTATAGCGATGACGGTGGCTGTCAAACCATAAAGGGAACTATATAATGCTATGTCCCATGTGTTGGATGGGGATACTGGACTTCTTCAGATCATGAATGCCTTATGTCAGCTCTCCACCACAAAAAGCACCCCCAACGTAGCCCAAAAATTGCTGTTGCCCTCACTCCAACCCTTGTGGGATATAGGCCGCAGCGACTGGGTTATCTGCCGCTGAATGTATTCGTCCATCACATGAGTCAATAGACCCTTTCTGGCCCAGGTACGCTTCCCCAGTTTGTCCATAACCTTGGAACCTTACTGGCAAAATTCGGCCTAGTTCTTCCACCCCAAACTATATATGCACACCTTTTATGAACACCTGCTTTCATTGCAGACAAAGAGGGCATTATGCATCCAATTGCCCTAGTCAACCACATGTGTATGCAATGCCAAATAAGATAATCAAGCAGGGAAAAGCTCGAGTGGAGTAGATATGGGACACTCTATCTCCGCTAAGTCCAAATCACTTGTCCCCAAAAATCCCCAAATGTCTTTTTGGGTAGAAATTGAACCTCAATCAGATGATTTGTTATACCAGCAGCTTTTGTTGGATACCCCTGCTTCCGCTTCCATGAGTAAAGGCTCACCCCATCTGGCCGAACTTTGTCAAGATGTGCAGAAGCCATATGCATGGCAGATCCTAAACTGGCATTAGCAACTCGGATCCTTCACTGAACGTCGCTCCTTTAGTAGGGGTTAATATAGCCATTCTGGTGGAGAAAATCGCTAGTGAGTATCCTCAAGTCAGCAAGGGCATTTCTTCCTTTTTTAGTAGCACAAAGCCCTTGAACATACAAATAATAAACACTGAAAATTCTTCTTACTCAGAATGTACTTATTGTGACATATTCGTTCAAAAAACAAAAATCTGCGCTATCATAGACATGGGAGCACCTCAGAACATAGTCTCCACTCAGTTGGTGGATAAACATATGTTGAAACTGGATGTGGACCATCGAGTAGTGTATGGGACCATGGGAATGCACAGCACTGTGTCAGAAGGAGCATATAGTGTTTTACCTCTATGATTCAGGTCAGTCCAGGTGTCCTCTCCGGTGGTGGTTTTGCCATATAACCACTATGATGTTAATCGGTGCATCTTTTTATGAGGAAATTTGGCGTTGTGATAAATATGGCAGAAGAAACCCTTACCATGTTCAGCCAACAAATCCCATTATATTTTTCCTCTGGTGGAATCCCAACGGATCCAGTACACTCCAGACAGGTCAATCTAGCTTACAGCGATGGAGTGATTCCTGTTTGTTATCAGCAACTGATTCAGCAGACTAGGATCCTCCCCAACCAGATATATGAGTAAAAGGAATCCCACTTCGAGAAACGCGCGCTTAAAGCCTACTATCTGGACACCAGAGCATAGTGGGGACTGGGCTGGAAATCGATATCCCTAAGGGGCTTTATGGAGAAATCATGGCGCCTCACTAGCACTCGTGGCTCAAACCACATGTGGCTTCAGGGTTACTGCTTCCTGGGAATGGGGAGGTGAAGGTGCTGCTAGCAAATCTACAGAAGAAGGCAATAACGATCCAGTGGCACCAAGTGATGGCTTACCTACACTTTGTCCTTATAGAAGAAGTTTGTTGTATTCATGATTTTAGCGCATGGGAGGATCTCAGATTACTGGATCGCTCCTCGTTTGGCATACTGACCATGGTCCCACAGGAAGCGCTCACAGGATTATTGATGGAACAACAAGCTAAGGTTATGGCATTATTTGAAAAGTATTGGGATATTTTTCACAAATGACAATCAAGACCTGGGATGCGCTCATGGGTGGTACATTGGATAGATATGGGGGATCACCCTCCCATTCATTCAGCTCCTTATAGACGTTTAAAAGCAGTGGAAGAGGTTGTCTCTGACGAAGTGGATAAACTTATTGAGCAAGGAATGCTTGAGCCATCAAACAGTCCATGGGTGTCACCTGTGCTCATTGTAAAAAAGAAGGATGGCACAAATTGAGTGGTTATTGACTATTGGAAACTCAATAATGTAATGAAGAAGGATTCCTACCCTCTTCCGTGGATTGATGATGCATTAGACTGATTGGATGGGGAGAACTATTTTTCCGCCATGGATCTGATCTCGGGGTACTGGCAGATCGAATTGCCATAAATGGAACAGGAGAAATGTGCGATCATCACCTTGAGAAGGTTGTTCCAGCCAACTCACATGCCGCAAGGGTTGTGTAACACCCCGGCTACGTTTCAGCAGGCCATGGATACAATTTTGGGTGATTTAAAGCTGTCCTGCATTCTCATATACCTTGATGACATCAATGTGTTTTTGCAGACTTTTACAGAGAACCTGGCCCAATTAGAGCAAGTGTTTCAGCGCCTCGCTTCCACTAATATTAAAATTAAGTCACGAAAGTGTCATTTCTTTAAAGAGCAATTGAATACCTCAGGTTTTTCATGGATTCAAATGGGTTTTCAACTGGCTATTAGTGGACATGATAAGCAAGATGACTTGGCCAGGGAATAAATGGGACATTCAGGTGTTTCTAGGGATGGTTGGGTACTACTGATGGTTCATTCCCAATTTCTGCTGCATTGGGGCCCCACTTTTCGAGTTATTAAATAAAAAAGGCTTCTTTTGATTGGATGGAACGATGCCAGAACACTTTCATTGTATTGCATACCACATTAGCAAGTGCACCCATTTTGCAATATCCCAACTTTGATAAACAGTTCATAGTACAAACTGACGCATCCCTTACTGCTATTGGGGTAGTATTATCTCAGAAGGATGATGACAGCGTAGAAAATCCTGTTGCATTCTGTAGTCAAAGTTTGAACTGTCACAATCGAAACTACACCATAACCAAGTGGGAGTGTCTAGTGGTGATCTATGCTTACAAACAGTTTTGGGTATATCTTCATGGGGTGAGATTCCAAGTAGTGACAGATCACGCTTCCTTGCGCTGGCTACAGAATCTTCATAACCGGAAGGATGGCTCACATGTTGGGCATTTAAGCTGAAAGCATATGATTTCAAGATTATACATTGACTGGGAGAAAACATCAAATTGCAGATTGTCTTTCTCAACTGCCCACGGTTGCTATCATGGCGGATCTAGCTGATATAATGTATTAAAAGATGGTGGCGAATAAATATCAGGATGTGCTGCTGCAGGTGATCAAGGTGTTAGATGGACTCCAGGAGTATACTTTTGTACAAGGGGAAAATTATACAAGTGGATTTAAGACTTGACGCTGAATTTTCCTAAGCCTTTGGCTAGACCCTCAATAATTATGGATGAACATCAGGCTGTAGGCCATGGAGGATTGCGGAAAACGCTAGAGTTTTTGCAATTCAGATACTTCTGAGAAAGCATGCATTATGATGTATTGGAAATGGTTAGTTGTTACCATCAGTGTCAAGTGGAAAACACTTTCTGCAAGAAAACCACCTACCAACTAGTGAAACCCCAGTTTGCATGGCACACCATTTCCATTGATGTAGTGGGACCTCTGCCGACTAGTATTAATCAATCCAAGTATATAATTATTGATATTGATCATTTGACCCGATGGGTGGAGGCCAGGGCTATTAGAAACTTGGGCGCGGTCACCACTGCCAAGTTTATTATGGAGTGTGTTATACAGTGGCACGGCTGCCCGCAGTTCATTCTGACGGACAACAGAACCAACTTCACTTCACAGCTTGCTGAAGTTAAATGAGTTGATGGCGATTTGTGGGGTTTTGACCACCCCCTATCATCCAGAATCAAATGGGATGGTGGAGCGAGTCAATGGAGCCTAGTGAACATAATCTGCAAATTGATAATGGATCAGCCCTTGGAATGGAGTGCTCTTCTACCTACTGCTGTTCACTTATATTATCAGCTATCATTCTGTCACTGGTAAGAGTCCATTTCAACTGCTGTATGGTCAACATCCAGTTCTGCCTGCCTCGCTATATTTGTGTGTAGAGGACACTGGGGTGTGAATCCCCAGAAATATCTGAAGCAACTCACAGATACATTGATCAAGTTGCAAACAGAAGCCTACTCCACCAGTTTGGCTAAGAAAATTCGTGACCAGGTTGCCGACCAGAAGCGCTGGAGCATACTTCCATTGTTTGCTGTGGGTGATTATGTTTTATTCCACGACCAGCATGGATTCAGATGGAAAAATAAGCTCTCCGACATTTGGGTTGTCTTGTTCAAGATTATCAAGAAGTCTGGCATGGATGTTTACACAATTAAGGAACCCGCTGGGGGTCAGATTATCAACTGAGTACACAAGAAGTTTCTTTGATCATATAAACAGTAAGAGCCTATCATCCAGTCAAAGGGGGTAATGTTGAGAAGTTGATATGAATGGATGATACACTACCCATATTGGAGGATTGGAGGGGAATTGAGACAAGTCTCAAGATTTACAAAATAGGGAATATGAATTATATTCAAGCAAAATGAGGACGTTCAGTGAAACGAGAGTATTTATGCTGAGATTTGATATGAATGAGAGTAATTCAAAAAGGAAAGAATAATAGAAGATTGCCAAGCTGAGGATGATCCAGATGGGGAACTGAGGTATAAAGGGTCTTATGGAAGATTAAAGGGGACAGTCTTTTTATGAGGGAAGAGAAAGCGCAGATAAATCTGCAATTTATATTAAAATAAAGGTCAAAATAAGGGGCGATAGATCCACACATATTTTATTGAGTTTTATTATAAGTCAGCAATCTTCATATCATCCGATTTGGTTGCTTAGTGGCTCATACCCTGTGCAAAACCAACTCAGAAAATCGAGCCCAAACGCTAAGAATAAACAATATATAAAATATCCTCCAGAAATTGTTATTTGTCAAGTTATAACATATCTCTAATTGGGAAGATTTTGGTGTTGAGTTTGCAACCAAAATCGTCCCAATTATAATAGTAAAATTTCCTTTAATCAGGCTAAGATGATTGTTATTTTTAGTCAATTATGGGCCAAATTGACTTGGGGATATTTTTAAGATCATTGCCATGACCAGCAGAGGATTGGCTCAATATGATTGAAATCATCTAATAGATGAGTTCAGCCAGGAGAGATGCCCAAAAGGTATATAATACTGGCGCCTGGCCAATTAGTACAACATAGTTTATCTATTGATCAATAATAGCTACTGTACTTTGGTTTATTTTTAAATTTTTGTTATCCATCTGTCATCTATCTGATATTTGTATCTGCTGCCTTTATGTCTATTTTAAACAGTTGTGTGTGCTTATTCTTCCTGAAGAGAATTTCTTAGTTTACCTGCTGGAAAAGTAGTCCATATTATAAATGAATAGTTCCTAATTTTTTGCAAAGACAGAAGGTCTTGTAATTGTTGTTGCCAGTATACTTAAGAATGGTGAGCGTACAAAAGTTACTTGGCTATTATCAAGGATTATTGTAGAAACTACTTCCCAATTATAAGCAGAGGTTTCATTGAAAAGTGAGAATGGATCCTTATTTCCTTGTTAAGTCATTTTAGATTGCACCATTAGCTAAAAACTTATCACACAGCATTCTTGAATGTGCTGTTCAATTTAATATGATAGAAATGAGCAATAGTAGTATGAAGACTACTATTCTATTTGAGCTGATAGCCAGAATAATAGTTAAGGTCCAACGCCAACTGGGTGCTTGTCCTAATATTGATACATCTCAAACGATAGGGGCTTCTTACCTATTCTGTCAGGTAGAACTTAACCTAGTGTAAGGTTCAGAGGTTCTTCTTTCTTCTCATCATGTGGTTACCCTGGAAATAGCAATAATTTAGACAAAAGATTTTCTGGTCCTTATTTCGCCAATCACAAGAGCAAACTGTCTGATTATAAAAGTATTCATTTTTTAGTTGTCTTTTTTATTGATTACCTGATTTATTAAAAAAGTCATGGGGGGAACCTGGTGCACAACTCTTTGGTTGGCACCCCAATTGAAACAGCGGCCATTGCTGATGAATTAACCCTTCAGGGTCGCGCGAAATGATGATCTTCATCATCATATATATTTAGGTTCCCTTTCCTCTTTAATGCAACCTCTTCTGAAGAAATGAGAACGTATCCCAATGTCCACTCAATTTTCATCAAGTTTTACCTTATTCTGGTAACAACCTGTTTAGGTAATGTAACTCTTAACCATAAATAGCAGATTGTGTTCCAGGAAAGTTTAACTCAAAAGCTGGTCTATGACTGGTGGCATTAATCGCCAGAAACTCAAAATCCTTAATCAATTGACAAATTCAAACCTGATTGACTCCTATAAGTTAATTAAGTTACTAATAATTAAATTAGCCCCCTTATTTGCTTGCTTGTTGTTGGGGATCATAACAAAACAAAAATCCGGTGTTATAATTTCATAATTTGTCAAATAATCGCTGGAATATTTCTCTGCATTAATTGTCATATAAGTAATTGTTACGTCTTCACCCACTAGCAGGATGGATCTCCTAGTGGACCAGCAGATTATTTGTAACTGATAAAGCTGGGTAATGAGAAAAAAATTTAACAACCAAGAAGGAAAAGAATAACTAAAATTAATAGATGTGAAATACGGATGGCAGGCTCTCAGTCAGATGCACTCTGAATGATATGATGCCTTTGTAACATATTTTTGTTAGGGAAAAATTGTAAATTGAATATACCAAGTCAGATGAGACTTGGTATCAATTAGGTTGATCATTTGACAGATTCATTATTCTAGCTCTTTTGCATGTTTATTAATAATTTACTGCCTTAAACCTTGAGTAGTTGTTGCCTACACTTTAAATTACCTTCATATTAATCAGGCATGATTTCATCATGGGATATATTAGGCTTGATTTGATCTGATAAAATCTCATAGGGTCAATTTGAGTTGCACTGACAATCAATTTTTAAAGATGATTTATTAAAGTAGCTAATTAACCCACTTCCTGAGTCTAGGTGTCGATTAAGTTGTGGAATTCAGGTGGTCAATATTCTTCTCATCATGTAAGATATCCTAATATCTGACATTTTCCCTTTAAGAGTATTGGCAGGGAAGTAAATATGCAAGAATTAGCTAAGTATGTGTTAATGATTACTTTGGTTTCTAAGGACTTGATTGAGTATTCATTACCACTTTTATAAAGTTATAACATATGGCCCATCACAGATGGAATCTAATTTTCCTCCTCAGGGTGCTATATAACTGTTATAGTGCAGGTTTAAGTCTGAAATCTCAAAGGCGGGTAAAGGTTGATGAGTTGCATTTGCTGCTTACCCTTATCTTGAAATCATCTTGGGTTTAATTTGACATTGCCTCTGATTGAAGAAGTATAATCTTGTACTCTATGCTTATTAACGCTTTCTCAGGATCTTCAGTATTATCACTGGTAACTTCATGAGTTAATAAAGCTGAGAATCAGGTTCTCTTCCATATAAGGCTTTTTAAGGGTGACATTTCTGATTATTTGATAAAAACTTATTTTGTAATCCATCAACGCACTTGGGGGAGATATTGGTCCCAGTGTAATGGATTGGTAGTAGCCATATTGTTATATTAAAACCAAAGTTCCACTCACTCTTTCTACATTCCTGTTAGTTGAAGGGTTGTGTGCTGAAAATAGTTGTTGAGTTCCAAGCTCAAAGCAAGATCCTCACAACTCTGATTTAAATTTTTTCCATTATTGCATAACAGTACTGCGGGCAGCTGCGCCTGGTGAATATTTTGGTATAAAAAGTTAGCAGTAGCTTTGGCGGTCTACATGGTAATGGCGATTGCTTCGACCCACTTCATTAAATAATTAATCCCTACTAGGATGTATTAATTTCTTTGTGTGGATTCAGGTAGTGGCCTATGGCATCTAAGCTAATGGTGTGGAACAGCTGCTGAGGGGGCATCGGCTGATAATTGTACTTGTCCTTATGCGGCTTCTGCCTTTTATAAGTGATTCAGGCATCTAAGACTTCCACTACAGAGTCCAGTATTCCTTCCCAATAGTAGCGATCATTGATTAATTAATAAGTTTTCTGGATCCTCCATGGCCTAAAGTACTGTGGGCTTCCATTTTGACTGGTACCCGTTCAAGAGTTCTTTAGTAAGGTAGCCAGTCAATTCTTACTTTCTTGTAAAGTAGTCCGTCAAATATCTTTATAATTTGAGCATGTCATCTAAGCATCTTTTGAACTAGTTCATCTTTGTCCTCCAAAGAGTCTGGCTCATGATTAGGTCATGTAACTTTTCAGCTTTTTCTATTCTCAAGATATAGTATGAGCAATAAAATAGTTCATCAACGTTCATTTGCTTTGTTCCATCTTGATGGATGATAATCATGTTGTAGTGCTGAAGTCTAAGATCCCAGCAGAATAGTATTCCTGTCAAATCTTTCATGTTTTGCAGCCAATTCAAAAAAGCGTGGTCTATAACAACTGTAAAGCTTATACCATATAAGAAGGGCCAGAAATGTTTTACCACCAGAGAGCAGCTAAGCACTCTTTCTCTGTAATGTTATAATTTCGCTCAGCTTTAGAAAGAGCTTTGCTATAATATGACACCGGGTGGTCAATGCCGTTATCATTAGTTGAGAAAAGGTTGGCACCTATGGCTAAGTCAGAGGCGTTAGTGAACAGGATAAATTTTTTCCCATAGTCCATGTCATGAATCTATATGACTGGACGACAAGCCACAATTATGACTTACAAATCAGTGGAGGAATTCCGTGATGATTTTTAGGTGGAATCTGCTGAGGATGTTTCTGAGCTATATGTATTCAATCGCCTTAGAATTAGGCAATAATGAGTAAAACGGGTCATATCTGATTGCCTTCAAAATAGGGTGATAAGGTGATTTTGACATTCAACAAAAGATAATTTGGATTGCCTCAAATCAGGCTAATACAGAATCAAAAAACAACAAGCCAAAACCAACGAGAATATGGCAAAACAAATAAAGTAAGCAAAGAGTTAATACCAACTGAGGTCGCTGGGATATCAGAAAAACGAGGGGATTGACAGGAAGAAGAGTTTTAGAAGGAAGAAAGAAGGAAGTAGGAAGGAGCGGACTAGAGGAGATCCGCCGAGTTTATTATATTAAAATAAAGAGGTATTTTGGGGAAGATTGCTCCCTTTTTATTATAATTGGTTGTTTACAAGTGTCCCAAGGAGCTGATGAATGTCATACCATCCATTCCAACTGTTCAGTGGGCGTAACTCTATGAAAAAACCCATTAGTGGTATATAGGTAATCGCCAAAATTACAACAGTCCAGATGTCATAAACTCAGTTGTCTCTCTTCAACAAGCTCTTCATTGATCCAAATGAAGTTCGTTGCTCTACTCCTAATACAAAAGGGGCATTTTTATCAAGCAGGTGGACAAGTAGTTTAATAAGTTGAGCGAAGTTTGAAATAAAATTAAATGGTAATATCCCATCATTACTAAGAATACCTACATAACTTTAGGATCTTTGAATCACGAATCTTGGTGATTACCTCAAACTTATCACACAAGGGTTAAATTACTTCCTGAACTATGGCATGTCCTAAAAATGCCAAGTCCAGCTGGAAAAAGGTACACTTTGCAGATCTTAATTTTGATACAATTCTCTCTTTTGTTGAAACACTGACTTGAGGTGGTCTAAATGAATGGTGAATGTTTTGAAAACACCGTTATGTCATCTAGGTATAAAATCATACATCTGAGTTTAAGATCTTGAATGATGTGATCCATTGCCCATTGGAATAAAGCGGAGAATTAAATAATCCCTAAGGGAGCTGTATAGTATGAAATAAAATCTTCTGTGCATATCAACGCGCATTTTTCTTAATCTTCTGTTGATAGATCCATCTGATGATAACTGCCGGCAAGGTCCATTACAGAGTAGAAATTTGAGTCAGAGAGTTTAGCCAGAGCATCATAAATCAATATAAATAGATATCTGTCCTTCTTAATGAGGCTATTTAGCTTTTTGTAATCCATCACTATTATGTGACCACCATTTCTTATTTATTATAAGTAACAGTGGGGAGGACCATAGACTATGGGAATGCACAAGTATGCTGTCATTCAATAACAGCTTGAGCTCGGTCTTCATGTATTGCTCTTCTATCTTTAACTTCCTATATGGCTTCAATTGGAAAGGACTTAAAATCTAAAATATCAACACTGTATGTCCAGTATTTCATATAATCATAGTCAACATCTGACGTAAACATCTTGAAAGTCTTCATTTTGTAGTTGCACTTTCTCAAGTTCCTCCTGATTAGACTTGTTATATAATTATACTTGAGATATAGTGCAAATTTAATCACCAGTCGGTAGGAAAAAATAAGGTGAATATCAATATAGTGTACGTTGTCAATTTCATCATTGGAAAATAATTGACCTTTTTAAATCTCTTACTGTTTCTTGACTAGAATACCTTGGATAGTTAAGTTCTAAAGTAATAGCACAATAGGCAGCTGATAAGCTCAATTGAGGGCTCCTGCTAAAGCTCCTAGTTCAAACCTACTTACACAATGATACTAGTAAATTGTAGTAAGAAGATTTGGGGTATATACAGGATTATGTTGTTATAATTCATTATTTGTTTTCCTATTTTTAGTTTTTTATCATTCAGAGACATAAAATGGTATGCCCTCTGTTGCTTCTAATGAGTTGGGTAGCTTTTTCATTTTTCTTCCAGAGGTAGAATATCGCAAAGGTAAAATGGAAATAAGGTACTTGCTCAGACAAGAGTAGATACTTCTTGCTGGTGTATTTATTATCCAGTAGAAGGGGAAATTAGTAGTTGAGGAGTGACAAGTATCATTCATTCAGATTTATAAATCCTTTGTATTCAGTTATATGCTGCATCCTGATAAGTATATCATACTGACTATTACCCAAGACAAATGCAGGAGCGGAGAAAACTAACTTGAAAACTTGTATTGGCAGAGATGAATATGCACCTATTGAGTTGGTGTTTTTTTTATCACCAGTGCTATATACTTGAATATATCCAAGGTCTGGGTTGATATTGATCTTCTTAATTAGTTGGGATAAAACAACATTGATGGGTGATACCATATTCAAGATAGCCATCATTTGGAACTTCTAAACTATTACTTCCACTTTGGCAATGGTTTCTCTAAACTTTAGTAGAAGGGCAACACCTCTTTGAGAAGGAACATTACATTGAGCTTTTGGGAAGTCTGAAGATACTTTTTCTTGTTCTCTAAAAGACTGTGAACGCTCAAGGTGGTTCAATGCAACAGGGTAAGGTACTAGTTAACATCACTGGATTTATCAATTATCCTGGGACATCAAATAAACTGAATGAGGTAAGTGCCTTTTGGATCTTGTGGGCCATTAATATTTTTGGCATATAAATGGTCTGGTATGATGAGAACAGCAGCCGAGCCTAAATCACAATAACCTGTATCTTCACTACCCCCTTAAGAGATGTCATTAGGCTCATTCTCAAAGCACAAGAGTTGAGTGATTAGCAATGTTTCACTTTTGGGTACTTTGGTTCAGCCAGCTTTAGAAGTACCTGACCCTAAGATGACCTTTTTTCCTGATTGACAAGGGCAGGGTTCTTCTTAAAACACATATCCTCAGTATAGTTGTTCTTCTTACAGTAGTTGAATCTTGACTTTTCCTCCCTCTTAGGATTCGCTTACTCTATGGTATACACTCTGGGTTTCATATAGCCTTTTGTGAGGTCACTGGCTTGTATATATCAACCACATCGAGCGGGGCTTCCTTATTTAAAAACAGAATTGAAGCTGAATTTAACGGACGTGACATGTATGGGTAATTCAGGATTACTATATAAATCAGCAGCGACCGCAGCTACAGAATTGTCTAATG
Source organism: Massospora cicadina (assembly GCA_022478985.1). Classification (NCBI taxonomy): domain Eukaryota; kingdom Fungi; phylum Entomophthoromycota; class Entomophthoromycetes; order Entomophthorales; family Entomophthoraceae; genus Massospora; species Massospora cicadina. Next base: position 16,507 of record JAKSZP010017257.1, read on the forward strand.
TAAGCATTTTCATGGTCATCAGCATCTGAGCCTATATATAAAAGTAGTCAGAAAGTTTTAAAAGGTTTCACTTTGGCATATCACAAATCTCTTAAAGTCTTTATCTTCATACTTGACTCTTCTTGGACCCAAATTCTCTAATGAGCTCTTTTTTCAATTCTCTCCAAGTGTGTAGGTCATCCATATGATGTACCATAAACTATTGAGCCATACAGCTTAAACAAGATAAAATATGCTTAACCTTTTTTGATCAGTTGCACCTTCCATTGAAGCTTCATAGATGTAGAGGAAAAATGTAATGCTCTCTTCACCAGGTGAAAACTTTTCCTTAAACGTAGGCTTAAAGGTAGTGGCCTCCAATATTGTAATGATGTGTACTCTGGGAGCTTTGGATTTAGTAATTTTGGTTCTTACATCGCTCTGTTAAACTTTACATTTGAGTTGTCATAATTGGTCTTTAGATAATTTCCAAGTTGCTCCAGTTTACTATAGGGTAAGTCTTGGTGTAACATCTAGCAAATTAATTCTTCCTTCAAGAATGACTTATCATTCTACAAGTTATTAATGCGGATGTTCAGATCATAAATTGTTGGCTAGCAGATGAGTGGTAAATTAAAAACTTGTTCTCTTCCTCTAATAATCCTATGTGCCAATTAAATTCCTCCATCATCTCTTTGCATTTAGTGCTCTGAGAAGGTTTATCAGTATTGGCTTTAAACTTTTTGTAAGAGTATTCCACGTTTCTCAGCTTTGTTGAAGCGATAAAAGACCTGGTTAATGTCCTCTTGATTGGAAATCTGCATCTCATGTGTGCTCAATTTTTTGTGTAAACAGTAATGGAAAGAGTAGACACCTGAGTCTCATGGATTACCAGATCTTTACTAGCATAGATATATAAGAAATAATATTTTGTGACACTGATGAATTCTCAGAGGTTCAATGGGCCTCCAGCTCATCAATTTGTCATAGGTCTTGCTTCAGCCAGACTGTTAGGATTTGGCCGGATTCTCTCATTTCTGAAAATTCTACTCCATCAAATTCCCTGGCACTATTGGAAGGAGAGTGTAATTTATCTAAATCTATCAAAGTTAATAATAATGATCAGTATCATATTGATAAAGAGATGGAAGATTTGATCGCTCAGAGATTAGTCAAATCAAAAAGATCCCAAAGCATTAGAAACCTATAAATATCACTTCCTTACAATAATAAAAATCAGGTCAAATCATATCCTGCTTTTACTTTTATTTATCGCTTTTTGGAGAATCCACCTAAGTAACTTTGAGTGAGAACCTGCCCCATTGGAAGTGTAATCCCAAAATTCCAGAGAGGTGCTCACTACAGGGGCACTCTGAGTTACACACCAGTGAAAACGTCTATCTCTACTATGGATTCTCATTCTTCAGCTGAAGAAGCTCAAGACCAGGAGCAAAGCAGTATTTTACGTTGGGTCCGTTCAACTAGAACCAAAAACCCAAGAGTACCATTCACGTTGAAATTCCGTGCCAACCTGAATTTTTATGATCCTAACTTAAGCTTTACAACGAACTTTCAAATCCTGCCTGAGGCTTTATGAAATATTATCAATAAAATTCTTGAGGGAGCCTTAATTCCTGGAATCCATTTCACTCAATCTCATTCCAATACTGTACCCTCTATATTGTGGGAATTGTTGCAAAACTCCCAAATACCAGGAATTGGCACTGAGCAAAACTTGCATCAGCTTGTGCACCCTACCTTATACCATTTATTACTGGTAGTGGGAGTGCATCATCAAGGGATGCTTAATTTACTAGAAGGACTCCAGTCCTTGGATAACTATGTTACCAAGTTTTTAAATCCGCCTCTGAGTTTAGCAAAGATAATTGCAATGGCATCATCAATAATTAGACCCTTTTTAATGAAGTACATCAACAGCTTATTTAGCTAGATCACAGGATGTCCACTATGTTGATTTACAGTTCCTGAAGTGATCCAGTTAATTCAGTGAGAATGGAAAGTGGGTCTTTCCCAACTCTCTGAGAATAGTCATTTGATGGAGAGGAAATTAAAAAAGTTTCTTTTCCAATCAGAGAAATTGTACTATGGAATTCAATTACAAGTCAACGAAGTAGAGAAAACCTTTGAAGCTATGGGTCCTCCTGGGGTTGAAGGACCTCGTGGTCCACCTGGGGTGAAGGTCCACATGGACCCTTGTCTCTGATGGGCCCCGTGGACCCCCAGGGTTGAAGGACCCCATGGACTGCCAGATGCGGATGGAGCTCAGTGACCCCCAGGTGCTGATGGGCATTTAGGATCCCTTCAACCAATTGACTCTCTATTGAGCATGATGTACCACTTTCATGAGCAATTTTACAAAGTGGCCAAAGAGTGTAACTTAAAACCTGATGGGGTATTGATCAATAACCTCCTGTCGCTTCAGTATTTATCCAATGAATTGAGTAATCTGGGTAAATTGGCAAAGGACACAGACATCCTGCTACAAGCTTATGAATCAGAAAGCCGAGATGCTATAAGAGAAAATTAAAACACTAGAACTTAAGTACAATGCACAACATTAGCAACTTATAAGCTATCTTGTCAGTTAGATGAGAAATTGGGCCATTCTGATTTTAATTGGCATATTAGTGAAATTTTTACCAAAACCATCGGGCCTTATCCTCAATTTTATTCCCAATCATAGACTCCAACTCTTATGTTTCACTTAATCAAAACACCCTAGAGTGCATTTTTTGACCGCCAATGCTCCAATGAGTTTTAGACCGGTATTTAAAGATAAGTACTCTCCTGGGGAAGGCAGCATTATCTCCTTCCTCTACCCATATGAGAAGGCTCTAAGTGAGGCCACGGATCACCAAAAAAGAATTACTTACTTAATTGCCTTACCTGATTGGCTCAGGATATCATGGTACCCCACTTGATGATTTGCTCTACTTGGTCTCAGGTCAAATAAGCGTTAATCAAAGAATTTGGGAATGAGAAAACCTTATCCTTTCAAAAATAGGCTACTATGGGTATACAGCCCCACCAGTATGAATCTATCAATGATTTTGCTTATCAGTTATATTGGGAAGCTTAGACTTTAGTAGCGCGTGGTCATTTACACTTAGACAATGCAATCACTGCAGTTATGTCTGCTTTTATTTCTAGTACTTAGATGCAAGTCTATCTTATTAGTGTGTAAAGAAAAATTTCAGAAGTATATTAGATATTAAGGAGGCTTTGTTGTAATTGCCTACTCAATTTTCTGAGAAATTCCCAAGTTTATGATTCTTCAAGACCCAGTCATCTAGAGTTTACGCTGTTCCTGAGAATACTAGAGCGGTTCAGTGTAATTACTATCATTTATATTTCCATACAGAGGACCGCTGTTATAGGAAAGAAGCAGATGAGAAGAATAAAGAGATAAAATTAATAATATTATTCACCTTGATAACGATAGGAGTATGCAACAGGAACATCAAAGCCCTGTGGAGTATAATAAAGATGAACATTCCTCCTATTCCTTGCCCTCCTTGTTGGCTTTATCCTCTCAGTTTGGAAGTACCATTACCCACATTGTTTTTTGAGTGAATCAAGTCTATGCGAAAGCTATTATTGACACTGGATCCCTGGTGAATGTTGTCTTATCAAAATTTATCAAAAAAACAAATTAACGCCCAATTTTTCCCATTATGAAGAATATGGCACTGCGGGACCTCAGAGTACTCAGTCAATTGGAGTCTTTTCATCACTTCCTCTAAAAATTGGGAAGTTAACTTATACAATCCTGCCATTATCCTCAATAATTTGAGTTATGACCTACTTTTGGGGACTCAATTTTTGTGAGAATTAAAAGGATTTATAACTATCCTGACTCGTCACTTTCCCTTTTGGGGTATAGATTTCCCTTACTTATATCAGAACATGCTCATACCAGATGTCAGATATGTCTGCTGGAGGGGCCTAAACGATCTAATTATATTCAATGCCATGTTGAAGACCTTTGAGTATTAGCCTCATAAATTGGTGGATACTAAAGAAGGGATGCCTATTTTCTGCCCCAAAAATTTTGTCATTCCATTAAAATCGCAGGAGAAGTTAATATTTCATTACATTTTTCTATTCCCAAAGGACATTTGTTACAAGTCTAAGGAATTTTAAACCCTTATGATAAAGAACTATTGCCTAGTCCTGTAAATTTAGATTATGTTTATCTTGGATCATTTTCTGTTTTATTGGCGAATCTAACTGATGATCTGAAAATGGTAGATTTTAACCATCCAATTAATTATATCAAGTTACTACCCTTATACTAAATTTATTCTAAACCTTTTGAGCATAAAAGACTTTAGACTAGAAAGTGAACAAGAAATTCTTACTGAGAGGCCTGCAATTGGAAACTACCTCACTAAAGAATAGAAGAGACAACTACTTCAATTATTAGAAGAATAATCCAATATCTTTGTCAAGCATACTTGCGATTTTTGTATAATGAAAGGAGTAATGCACTCCGTTGAAACTAGCAATCACCTTCCTATTCATGCCAAGGCCTATCATAAGTCTAAAGCTGAGGAAGCCCAGGTTACCAAAGAATTGCATCAACTATTGGAGGCTGGATTATACAAACCCTCCAACAGTCTTTGGACTTCCCCGTTGCTTTTGATTAAGATAAAGGATAGTTCCCAGCAAATGGTTATAGATTATTGTAGATTGAACGCTATTACTTGACAAGATAGTTATTCTTTACCTCAGACCAATGATTGACTTCAGTTGTTGGCTGGTTTGACTTATTTTTCTGCGATGGAATTAGCCATTATATATTGGCAAGTTGAGTTATCCACAGAATACTGAGCTAAGTGTGCACTAATATTTAGTGAAGGTTTATTCAAACCAACCCATTTGCCACAAGGATTTAGTAATGCCCCAGCAACTTTCCAAAGGGTTATGGATGGTATGCTACGGGACTTAAAGCTCTCCTGTGTTCTGGTATATCTGAATGATATTACTGTGTTTTCCAAAACGTTTAATGAAAATTTAGGCCATCTAAAAGAAGTTTTTAGACAAATTGGGAATTCTTCCTTGAAGCTCAAACCTTCCAAATGTTTATTTTTCCAAAATGTAATGTATTTTAGGACACCAAGCATCAGTAAAAGGATTGATTCCTCTCAGATAAAATTCAAGCTATTCAACGAATGCCTGCTTCAACCTCTCTGAGGGACATCCCAGTCTTTCTCATCATGATGTGGGTATTATTGGAAATTTATACCAAAGTTTGCTGATATGGTTAAACCGATTTATTTCTTTGTTACAAAAAGAGGTGCTGTTTGAATAGAGTTCAGCTCAGGAACAGTCCTTCAATTCTTTGTGAATGGCCTTGACTAAGGCACCTGTTTTAATTCTTCATCGTTTAATAGGCCTTTCTCTTTACATACTGATGCAAGTAATGTCGCTATTGGGGCTATCTTATCTCAGTGTGATGAAGAGCAGAATGATCATCCCGTTGTTTTTTATAGTAAAACTTTGTACAAAGCTGAAAGAAACTACAGTGTTACTGATCAGGAGTGTTTAGCTGTGATTCTAGCCATTAAGCACTTCCATCTCTTTCTATATGGTAATTATTTTAATATTATGACAAATCATTCTTCTTTAAGATGGTTGCAAAATATATAGGATCCTGATTAGAGATTGGACGGTGGGCTTTAAGATTGCAAAGTTACGATTTTTTCTATTGTGCATCATTTGGGTGCTCAACGTCAAAATGCTGATGGTCTGCCCCAACTTCCTATATTAACAGTATTTTTGGGAAGAAGAAAGCCTATACAATCTCATTGGATGGCCTGAGTTGTGGGATCAAGAATCTGATGAAGATTGAGCCTTTTTAAAAAATATTAGAAAAGATACCACGATTTAAGAAGGAGCACTGTATAAAAAGGTTAAGTCCAAGTGGTACCCTTTTTGCACCCAAACTCAAAATTTCCTGCTGTCATGGAGGAACATGAACAAGTAGGTCATAGTGGATTGAAGAAAACCCAAGAATGGTTGAAAACCTGATATTATTGGAATATAATGAATGAATCCATTCGAGACCCTTGATTCATGTCTCATCTGTAAAAGCCATGAAGCTACCAATCTGACTTATCAATATCAAGTAATCATACCAATTAAGGCATTTGAAGTGGTAAGTGTTGATGTGGTAGGCCCTTTTCCTTGGGGATCACATGGCCATCAGTACATTATTATGGCAGTCAATCACCTAACTAAATGGGTTGAGGCCATTTCCATTGCCACCCCTTCTGCTAAGACTACTAAGTTATTCCTTTACTAGCACATCATCACTCAACATGGGTGTCACAAAGTCCTTATGTCTGACAATTGGACTAATTTTACATCACAATTTTTACAGGAACTATATAAATTATTTAATAATAACCAAAGATTAGTCATTCCTTACAATCCATCCATGTAAGGGGCCATCAAACGAGTCAATGGAACCTAGTTTCAATTTTAAGGAAGATGGTTTCCACTGATCATTATTGGTGGAACTTCTATTTGCCTAATGCCTTGTTTGCATATAGAATAAGCTATCATTGGATCATCAAGATGTCGCCTTTCAAATGCATATATGGGCGATATCCATCAGTCCCTTCTAGTGTTTAGGCCATTATTCAAGAAAGCATACCTGTAAACTCAGATTTAGTTATGAGAAACCTGGCTGATGAGATTATTCCTCTTCAAACTCAAGCCATGAAGTTAAGTTGAAGTAACTACCTAAAGGAGACCAAAAGAAGCAATCAGCTTAAACCTGCCTTACTTGAGTATCAGATTGGGGATTTCATTATGTATTATCACACTCAGCCTACTGGGCGAACTGAGAAGTTAGGATCCAACTGGTCTTTTTCTTATCAAGTTATATTTTGAAAATGATTAGAGTACTCAATTGTCTATGTTGATATTGGTAAAGTAGTAAACCAAATTCACCCCATATTTTTTAAAATTCACCCCCCTCTACAATCAAATCTTGAGGGAGGAAGTATCAAGATTGTGCCAAATTATTTTGTTTCTTAAAATTCTACTCAATCAATTTTCCTGGCACTAATGGAAAGAGAGCGTTATTTATATAAATCTATCAAGGTTATATGAATGATTAGTTCATCCAAACCAGAAGATAGACGATTTGATTGCTCAGAGATTAATTAGTTAAAAGATCCCAAATCATTAGAAACCTATAAATATTAATTCCTTCTGATAATAAAAATGAGGATAAATTATAACCTGCTTTTACTTTGATTTATCGCTTTTTGGAGAATCCACCTAAATTACTTTGAGAGAAAAACCGTCTCACTGGAAGTGTAATCTAAAACTTTCAGATAGACCTTAAGTAGGGAGATCTGTATATAATCCTGTTGATAGCTAGTAGAAGATTGATCTTTCGTTTTTCCATGGGTTTTTATCTTGTCTTCAGAGCTCTTCAGCAAAGGCCCAATTAGATCTTGGTTTTTATTTGACTTTGGAATGTCTATTGTAGTAGCTTTATAGTTTCCTTATCATATTTAATACACCAGAGCCATTAGTGCCCATTTAATTATGGAAATGAATGATGTAGGAACAGTCACTTCAATCAAATAGTGGATGTCCACTTTACTTTGAGATAATAAATTAAATACCTGTTTTTTGGCAATCTGTAAGGCCCCGTTAGTATAGCTATGATGGTGGAGTTCCTCACTGTGGAATCCTAGTAAATAAAAAAATATGGTTAAGCGCAGGGTGTATGAAGCACATAATATAGAGATATAGATTTGCACTTGATCCATAACTCTCTAGGAAGCACATGATCAAACAGGTTCATGTGCTTACTGTCAATGGCAAATGCCCTTTCGCAATTTGCTCTTTCTCCTGGGTTAATGAATCAACAAAGTAACTCTCAGACTCCTTAATCAGAAATCCAGTTTATATGATGAGATTTGAGAACCTCCATAGGTTTTTTTGAACTTCAAATGTGACGATGGGTGGACTACTCATTTGATCTTCTTCTTTACCATTCCTGTTGTGCACCCAGAGGGTGACACTACTAATCAAGTTAACTTTCATGATGCAATCAATTAGCTGCAGGTATTATTAAGCGTCAGCTGAGCCTATTGTGAGCACCAGCCAGATGGGCTTCCATTCTTAAACCTCAAAGGTGCTATGACCAAGAATCCTAACAGTCAATACTTGAAGCTATCTAGGATGCACGACAAGTACATTAAAATTCTAGTGGGTGCTAAGTCACCGCTTATGTACTACCAGATAGAGTATCTGTCCTATGGTAAGTACGCCAAAATGGACTTAGTGAAGTCAAGTACAAAACGAGTTATAGAAATAACAACCTAAATTTATTTAGTATAAATCAGTGGTTATTATATGTTGCAATTAAGCAATATTATCCCCAAAAGAAAAAGGATTAATAACATTAATGAAGGTGGCAGCCGGAAGGGAGGCTCTTAGTAAGGTGATAACATCTGGATAGTATTATGCCTTTGTGCATTATTTTGATAGGGTAAAATTGTAAGTTGAACATTAAAATTAGATGAGACTTATTATCAATTATATTGATCATTTGGCAGATTCATGATCCTTGCCCGTTTGTATGTTCATCTTAACTTATGCTTTGGGTGCCACCTTTAGTATTTGTTTCATGACCTTCAGATATCATTCATTTTTGATTAGTAGGATTTATCTTGTAATATCTCAGGATTGATTCAATTACCGGAATTTTCTAGGATTGATCTGTGTAAGTACTGACTATCAATTTCTTAGATGATTTATTGGGGTAGCTCCTTTACCCCCTTCCCAAGTTTAGGTGTTAATTAAATTTTAAAGTTATTTGATCAATATGAACCTTATCATGTCTGAATTCCTGTTTCTGACAAAAACATTTAATCGTTTGGATTGATTTAGAATCTTATATCTGGATGATTTGAGTTTTTAGTTTGGGCTGGAATACAAACAAAATCATAGGTGGAAAGTTAGTATCATACAGGTTCAACTTTGGGAGAGTTATTGCTTCTTAAATGGTAAAACTTTGATATCCTTGCAGAGGCCTAAAATTTTTCATGACAGCAGCTGGGGAATACATGTACTATATTAGAAAAATAAACTTTAGAAAGTTAATAAGATCTAGAAGCTACTATACAATAAGAGATGTATATGATTTTGAATTATTCCTATGTGTGGCGGTTTGGAAACCTGCTATTGTGCACCAGCATTGTTGAGATTCATGGAAAGTTAAGTATGATACACTAAAAAAACCTTACTTAGAAACATGGGCATGTTGGAAAAACTTTCATTTGGAGCGTGGATTTTAGTAATAGCACATAGTATTTTCTGGATTTTTAACAGCGAGAAATAGTATCCTTAATAAAAAAGGATAAGATTTAAATGTGAGCTTCTGGTAGTACATTAATTAGCTGAGGAACTAATAACTGAGCTACCCAAGAAACGAATAGAACTACATCAGATCGAGATTACATATACTAAAAAAGATACCACAGTGGAAGACATTGACAGATGATTACAAGCCGTTAAACAGGACATTAATGATAATATAAAGATGCTTGAATAACTGAAGGATCAATTAGGCACCTTAAAGTTTTTGGAATTTTGCTTAGCATTGCTGAATGACTACTAAGTGTTCAGCCATACCTTATAGCCCTCCTCTACCAAAGACCCATCTTATACTAAACTTCCTATACTGGTTGCACATCGACCTGCCCAAAGCTTTTTTAGATGAAAACTCTAGTTTATGCCCATTTTCTAACCATGTAAAATCCTAAAGAGAATACTAATAGCTTCCTCCAGATGTATTGTATTCAATGGTTAAGCAAGCAACAGACAAAAAGGTCGGTACATTAGAGGCTTTACTAGTCTTTATGCACAAGAAGCTCTAAGTGTAAGCTAGACCAGGATTACACAGGAGCAGTTGAAAAGATTCTTACTATATAGTTTTGAAGTTCACAAAACGCGCTAATTATACCTTTCAAACATTATGCTACCCTATATATTTAATACCATTAAAATAGTTAACAAATATTATAAATTGGCAATTAAATTTATCAAGGATCCCACCTACTTGGTAATGAAGACCAGAACTTAACTCAAATCCTACAAAAACCCCAGTTCACCAACTTTTGCACCCACTATGATCCCCTGCTCCCCGCTGGCACTGCAAAGGCAAATGCCATACCAAATACGCTGATAACTGTGTGTCCACGCAAACTATTCTGATGACTCATCTGCCTTATCTGACCCCGCCTTGACTAAGGAAAAATGGGTGGTGAATCATTAATTAGATGTTTTACCCACCCAAATAGTACTGATGGAAGAAATTAACATTGACACAGAAACCATTTATGGTAGTGAGATGGCGCATACATCCAAAAAATAAATGAGTAATGCCTATTAAGCCCAGAAGTATCAAATGAGTATATGTATCAGATGACTGTAACAACTAAAAAAAATTTCAGCGTAGATTTTTTTGGAACAAACCAATCGGTGAGACCCATCCAAGAGGGTACCCTAATAAGTGGATGATTTCTACTACCTCAAAAAATTTGATGATGAGCCTGATATCATTTTCTTAACGCTTTTGATCCAAATGGAAATATGTCAATCAGACCCACCATGACTCAAATACCCATCGTAGAAAGCCATAAAAGGACAACTGGGAAACTCAAAGTAAATCTAGAACCTCTGAATATGACGCCAGCTAAAGAACCAGGGAGGCCACCCCTGACAAGGAATATACCCTAAGGGAGCCCAATGACACCACCTACTTTACCTCCACTCACACTGAGCTTGCAGTGTCATCTCAAACCAAAAACATACATGCAAAAGAACGCCATTGGGGCCTGGCACAAAAGAATGACACCGGCCCTGCCCACTACAACCCTCACAAAGCCACATTTGTGGTAAATGTCAAGAAGTGGTCTGAAACAAGAGCACAATGACCCCTACATCACTCCCACTTAGCTCACACAGTTCTCATCTATTATGGCCACAATTCCATTGATATAGCTACTCCAAGGACTATTTTAGCTACTTCAAAGCGATATCTGTGCCTTCCCAAAAAACACCACCATACACAAAGTAATGGAGAGCCACTACTTTTATTTGGGTTTCACAAATCCATAATATGCAGACAGCGCCACGTCCACCAACATTTTAATTCCACGTGACTCCCTACACATAATTAGAACCAGTCAAATCTCTAGATAGTCTCCTGTGTAAACTTCTTAAACCTGCCAACCATGGTTGACCTGGAGTCCCTAAAGCTCTCATTCCATTGAGACGCATGGAATTAGATCTTTCCTATCAGAGGACTTCAGCGTGCCATTGTACTACACTCTGACCCAACGGGTTCATGTTTCCAGAGTTTCTTCCATTATTCAACAACGGTAGCCCAAACCATAAAGGTTATAATGCGAGATGCTTTCATTGGATCCTGCCTCATAATTTTTTATGTATCCCAATCAAGCATGTCCCGCTGCTTGTAATGAAACGCCTTAGGTAACCTCTATAACAGTTGCACATTTGAAAGCAAACCTTATAAAGTCCCACCCAGACCCCCACAATGGGCCAGAAAAGATCCCAGGCCATGGCAGCAACAATATACAAACTTATTGGGTTCTGGTTGAGAATCTGTCTCCAAACGCCATCCATATGGCTGTCAATAATGCGCACCTAACAACGCAGCAATACCCTTATTAGCTGTAGCCTCTATCCCAGTAGTGACACCCTCCAATCTACCTCCCCCATTACTAGTGCAAATTAAGTGCAAGCCCTTGAATTCCTCACCAAATCTGGCAGATCACACCCCTGTAACGGTGAGTTGTACCAGTTTTTAAATTTTGAGTTAAGATTTTAATTTTAAATCTTGAGTCAAATCGCTTTTTGGGCTATTTTGCGGTTTATGCGGGGTCCACTGCTGGGCTGTGCCTCTCCTGAGATATACTTTATGATCTTAGGGGCTTAAAGAATAGTGCAGAGGGGCTCCTCATAGAGGTGACCTTCAAAAGGTCAGGCCCACATGATTTTGAAATCAGTTCAGAATTTTTTCTCATTTCACACTCTTGTGTGGGTTTATCTGGCAGTCTTTATGCCGCCCTTGCCATGTCTTACCTGGTATCCTGTGGTATACCTAGTTTTTGTACCTAAACAAAAATGTTGGCTCTGGGTGTCAATTGGATCCACTGAATCCTCAGGGGTCTTTTAATCCACTGGGGTTTTTTCTTATGTCAATCACGGTGTCATCTTATTGAGATTTAAATTCATTTGCATGTTTATTTCGTTAATAAAGAAATCAAGGCTGAATTTGGGGCCAACATCTTTATTACTTGTGTTGCTTTTCTCGTTTTAAACTTCCCTAAGTCTGAGGTTAAAATTTATGAGTATGATGAGTTGAACACTTACCTCAAGGGAACCTCATATCAGACAATATTTTGGCGTCTATCCACCGATCCTAAGGCAAGATGGCAGTTGATAACTGGGACGTTTTTGATCATTACATTATTCAGAACTCCTTGTGAAGGTAGTACGCCACCAAATTTCCAGTTTGGACAGCCTCAGCTGTTGCTTTAGATCCCAGTTGTCGAGTAATTAGCACCAGGGGGAGCTGGTGACTGATGGCCAACCCTGGACCTGAAGTGATCATTGGTACAAAATCCTGGTGGGGCTTCCCCCTTACCAGAGATCTTGCTGGAACCAAGGAGACCTGGTCCAGCAGGGCCCCTCACCTCATGGTCAGCCCACCCTGTGTGGGATAACTGCCCAGAAGCACGTTGGGCATGTTTCCCCTCACCAGGTGGACTGTATTTTGCAGTCCTGTTCTTGTTCTGTGTTTATCTCAGAAGCCTTGATGGTTGCTAACTCTGGCTATGGGGCACCTCTTGTGTGGGGCTCCTTCTTAGTGGGGGGTGATGTAATGGTTGGGTTGAAATGATTGTTACATTTTGACTTGAAATTCAGAAATCTGCATCTCGAGTCTAAACACTATTTTAGTTTTTGAGGTTTATGTGGGGCTCAGCGCTGGGCTATACCCCTCCTGAGATATTCTTTATGCTCTTAGGGGCCTAAAAAATAGTGTGGGGGATCCCTGGAAGGGCGACCTTTAAAGGTCGGCCCCACATGATTCTGAACTTAGTTCAGAGTTCTTCTTTGTTTCCTGTCTTATCATAGGTCTCTCTGGTGGCCACGGGGCTGCACTTGCCTTAATTTATCTGGTATCCCATGGTAAATCAAGTTTTTGTACCCATACCAAAAAGAGTTTGGTTTTCAGGGCTCCTGCTCACCAAAATAACTTGTGGTTTTTTAATATTTTGGTATTTTTTCTATGTGTATTTTACATTGCCAATAAACTACTGGGATTAAATTTGTCTGCATGGTTATTTCAAAAAATAAATAAAACAAGGCAAATTTTGGGGCAAAGTCCTCACTTACCTGTGTCATCCTTTCTCACTTTTGAATTTGCATAAATTCGAGGTTAAATTGGTGAGTTTTAATGAGTCAAAACAAATCCCTGGGAACCTCTTATCAGACAATCATTTGGCGTCAAGTTTTCCGCCACAGCAAGATGGAGGTCATAAACTGGGACTTTTTTATTAATTACAACCCCAAAGAACACCAATCTGGTGGACTTGCCCCAACCAACCTTGGTAACATGAACACATCTAGCCGGCGGTAATACATGTGACTTTAGACAACAGATGCCACCCAACCATTGGAGCATATCTGGAGCACCCCTGCTTGAAGCAACAACCCAACCTATTGTGTCTCCTCAACCAATCATATTAAATTTAAGACCTCTTTCTCAGTACTGGAGGAGATAAAAATGGATGGGAAACTCAAACAAAACCTAGATGGATAAACCCAGGGGATACTGTGGAGGGCCCTTCCTTGAGAAGCAGTGGAGGGTATATACTGGGATGGCTCACTGACTCCACAAACCCCACCATCTAAAACTTCACTCCCCTTCAGCGTTCCGCTCATACTCACTGCCAAGCGTCAAGTGCAGCAACTTAAAACAAGCTGCCTCATGAACTCTGGTATAAGTGCTGTAAACCACCTAGTATATAGCAGGCGCCAACTATGAGGTCCCTTGTGGGAACCCTAACCCTGAAATCCACTAAGTACAATAGTCTGCAGAATTATAAGAGGAGAGACCGCCTGTTTCGCAATTTTAGGTTGACTTAAATGGCTATTGCAGTCATTCAAGAGCCCCACATACCTTTTCTTAAATAGAAGCATAGAATGAATAATTTGGAGTTAACTCCTGATAACAAACAATGCAGCTCTCATTATCATTAGTCCCTAGGTGAAAACCCACCATTTTTAAGGCAGCTTGGCAATCGCCTAGGTTTACCAATTTTCAATCCCCTAAGTTCTTCTATTCCGTGTGTATAAACCTTCTTAATGCAGGCAAATCAACAAGACAAACTGCTGGAATAAATCATTTGCATCAAACTTCTCCACAATACAGTGTTGATAGGCAATTTCATAGCCACGTTGAGTCACGTCTGTGACACCATCCCTCCCAAATGATAGGATCAGTGAGACATTACTCAACTCCAGAATTTCCTCCAGTCCAGTGGATTCACTGATGCCTTACTTCCCTCCGCATCTGGCATTGACTGCATATCTCATATTCGTTATGAGGAGCAGAAGTTTAAGTCCACGTCATGAATTGATACGGCCCTTGTTGATATCAGCGCTGAGGCTTACAATCAACTGTAAAGGTCAGTACTTTTTTATAGTAAATAAAGTAATCTGTAAGAAGACAATAGCCCTAAAAACTGAGGATAATCGTTGTATCATCAAGAGATCTATTAGCCAGCTTTTAAATAAGTTAGGTGAAAAAAGATCCCCTTAGTTATTTCCGCATCATAATAAATTATAGAGTAAAGTACCAAGAAGTGCATAGTTATTCTAGCAAAACGGTAGAAATCATTAAATTAGAATTTTGGGGCAAAACCCTTAATGATTGTTTTTACATTGGCAGGGCAGGGGTGAAACAAAGATAAAAAGTAAAGGTGGATTTGATTTACAACGCTTTAAAGCCTCATAAATTGACAGTAAGTGATTCAGGGGGATGTTGCTTGTGGGGTGGTAAGGATTTGACCCTCAGTAGCTACTCAGCTACATTTAAAAACGTGAGAGCGTGGTTTAGGTAAATCAGCCATAGCTTAATAAATGGATTTACAGCGGCATTAAAGCAATTTTTCATACAGTAATTTAACAGAGTGATCCTGGTGTCAAGGCCAAAGGAATCAAAACCTTAGTATAAAATACAAATAAAAATAATTTAACGTAAATTGAATGGTTTGTCAGACCAAATTGCAACATTTTTACATACTTGACCAAACAATCCAATACAGAAACTAGCGGGGCTAGATGGTAACTATTTTGAGGTAGCTACTATGCCAGCAGCACATAAACATGAGCAATTATCTATGCTTTTGGAGTTGTCTTTGGTAAGAGAAGGTACTTTTCAAAAGACATCTTAATTTTTCCCTGGTAAGGATTGATAGCACCTGTTGCAACAACAGGATCCTTTTTGGATCAGCATATGGGCGGAAGGATTTTACCATGAAAATATTTAGAAATTAGTAAAGTGATATCAATTCTGACAAGGGCCTGATACATTGGTTAATAGTACACTTGTGTCCAGAATAGAGTGGTATCCCATTTGACTTTAAATTGCACTGAGGTAAGTTAAAAAGGCTACAGCCACCTTTATGATATTCAATGGAAATAATTACTTCAATAACTCAACATTCACGATTAAGGGAAGTTGAGAGTTAAAATCAAGCTGAGTGGTAGATTCAGCATCCGTTGTTATTGAAAGTCACATAAGAACAGTTTGCATATCGTCTTCTGTTATACTACCCAATCCTGATAATATCTGCTGTCTCCTCATCTGGTATTGGCAACGCAATCTCAGTGGGGTTAATTGAACACTTAATAGCTGTGCTCACCAGGCCATGTTCATCATTGAAGAATTCCTGGGTATAATACAGGGGAACATGTCCTCAAAGTTGGCTTTTGGACATATTATCATATAAAGAGATATTGATAAGCAACTTGTATTTCTCATGAGGTTAAATGATGTCTAGAGCAGACAACTCTTTGGTGCCAAACCCCAGCGCCAGAGCTATATTCTCATAGAGAGGTAGTAGCGTTAGGTCCCGCAGTGCCATATTCCTTGCAGTGGTCCATAATGGGTTCATTCTTTAATTTTTTTCATTAAATTTTGAAGAGACTATGTTGATGGTTGCTCCGCTTTCCACAATTTCCCAAACCAGTATGTTGTAAATGCTAATATCAGTATAAGACCCTCAGCATGATTATCTATGCCAGTGAACGTGTGAATGCCAAGAGTAATTGATTGACTCAGATAAATAAATAAATCTTTGCCTAGGGCCGTGGAGCTGTAACAAACTTGTTTGTTATATTTATAGGGGTGTTTCTTCGAAAAGGGTGCATTCTATTATGTTTAGGTTATCAGTTGTGATTTTTGAACTTTTAGGCAGATTTAGAATATCCATGTTTTACTCTGAAAAAGCTTTTCTAAAATCTTGTTGGCGGTCAAAGTCAATAGATGAATACTTGACTCTCTCATAGAAGCCTTGGTATTAGAAGCGCCATAAGTTAGGGTGCAGCGCCAAAGGTAAATTAAACGTTTTGGTAATGGTATTATCAGAATTAAAACAGGTAACATAGCCTGATACAATTTTTTTGAGGCTCGCAGGAATAGCAGAAAATGATCTGATCATCATAATGACTCAGATTCTTGTCCTATATAATGCTTAGGCCTTATAGTAAAAGCAATCAGTAAAGGCAACATGTCTTTTACAGGCTTTAAGTCTATGGCCAGAAAAGTGATTTTTGGCTAATATCAGTTTATGCCCCGCCAAACTCATCAATGATTATGTTTTTGGCATTAAGGTAAGATATGTCACCTTCTGTTAATTTTGGCAGTACCAACTGCTGACTATAGGGATCCATAAATTTCATCAAAGTAGTTATTTTAATATGGTCATTAATGTTTTAGACCTTGATTTTAAATAATCGTACAAAAATTTCAATTTTCCATGCCTAAAAATATGGTAATTTGATGGGGTTAACTGAGGGAAAAGGCGCTGGAGTAACTTAAGGGTCAGAGCTAATGGAAGCAGTAGCTGCCGCAGCAGGGCTGGTGGTAGCAGTCAATAGGGCTAGCAGTTAATACAATGCACATAATGGCCCAACCTAAACCATAGGACCAGCGAAACTATAAGCCAATGAATTAGCTTGCAAAGCTCTTTTCTAGTGTATGACTGGTACTTAAGATCTTGGCGGAGTTGCTTTACTATGCTAGTAAAATGTTTCCATTCCACTATAAATCTTTGTCCAGCCTTCTACTGTTTCTGAATAGACTTAACCAATTGATAATTTAAGCTCCTATTTCCTGCCCCTAAGAAAAAACAGGATTCATAAAGTCTTCAACATTTAATATTTTCATGATAGTGGGAACTGCTTCCTCCACTGTTGCACACTGAAAAGACGCTTTGGAAGTTTGGGACATGATTCTAAATCTTGATGGGCCCACATATAAGTAAGTTCATCATAAGGAATGTATGGTAAGTCACCCCAACCGTAATCATCAGAGTATGGCATTTTGAGGATTTTTAATAGAAAGTAGGGTACCAAAAGTGGCCCCTGTAGTGAGCAACAAGTGTTATAATTGGTGCTGAGGCTTAATTCACAAATGCACAGGTCAGCACTTTTTATTAAATTAAAAAAACTGTTAGAAAAAAGCCACCCTAAAAATAGAGGATAACCTATGTATTATCATAAAAATCTCTATTAGACATCTTAGGTTTTAAGCTAAGTAAAAAATCCCCTTAATTTTCATTCCCATCATAATAAACTATACAGTAGAGCGCTAGACAGTGCATAGTTATTTTGAAGAAAATAGTAAAAATTATTGTCATGAACTTCTGTAGACAAAACCCTTAACAATTGTTGTTATGCTGGCATGGCAGTGGAAAAATAAACTTAAATAAAAAGGGATTTGATTTTCAATGCTGTAAAGCCTCATAAAATTAGGAGTAAAAATTTTAGGTGATGTTAGGATAATGAAAACGATCATTTCATCCCGCCTTATCAAATTATAATAAATCTGCTTATCCACTAGGGGACTATTTCCAATAGTGAATGTGGGAGTTATTATTCCATAAGATAACTATTGTTTGGTGACTTTTTTACCAGATAATTAGGTATTATGCCAGATTTTTGATCCGCTGGATTGCTAATGTTTTGTTGAGGATGATACCTGACAATAGAAAAGTAATAAATTTGTCAATTTTAGTATCACAAGAATAATCATTTGTACAAGTCAAGTTAGGTCTTATCACCAATTGGCCAAGAGTACATTGAGTAGTTGCTGGGTGTTGACAGCGCTTTTGGTATCAGCAACTGGCAGTATAACCTTTTAGGAAATGTGACCTACTGATGATGGGCAAATGTTCCCATTATCTAAGCAGATTGCTAGTTTGTTGAGAGTACTACTATGGGGTTGGATGAGGGCTTTTGAACAAGTAATCTCTAAAGTGCAACCCATAGAAGATTGCTATCTACTCGGCGGTGGATCCTAACTAGGTGGATGGATGAGCAGAAGCCTCATTTAAGAATAAATCACTTTGTGAAGGGTTAGTTCAGCAGCGACAACTGCCATTTCCAATTGGGGCGCCAACATAAGAGTTGAGCGCCAAATCCATATATATCCCTTGTTATATAAAAAATAAAACAGACGTTTAGATACTCAAATATTTATTATAATATACATTTCTTGTCTTTTTATTACTCTTATAGTTGGAGTTGAGAAAAAGCTTTCCTTTTGCTAGATGATAATACTAATTTCTCTGAAGCTCTCATGTTAAGGAGGAAGGGTTATAGGTTTTACCAGGAAGGCCACTGAACTATAATTGTTAAATAAGTCCTAGTAGAGGGCCTCTAAGCTGATATTAGTAGTCAAGCTTTAAAGAAGAAGCCCTTAAGAACCAGTGAACCTACTACCATTAGGTTAAGCTCTGTTGGCATCCAAAAGTTGCCAACTCTAGCGGAGGAGTTGAAGGGCTAGAAATTATTTGTCATTTTGAGAGTTTATTAGTACCTTACCAGTGGGATGAAGGAAGGTTGTTAGTGCCTGTTCCAAGGAGAACCCTGAGCAGGAGAAATATTTAGTTGTAAAACGCTCAACTTTCTACTAGACCTCATACTAGTAACAAAAATCAACATATTTATTAAAATATTAACAATTATTACTGCACATATAAAGAATCTGTGCAGAAATCTAGGAAGCTGAAGCAAGCTACAATTCTGAAAGAGTACACAGCTCCAAGATCTTAAGATTAGTGATCACTACAGGGGATAGTTAAGTAGCCAAAGGCTCTCAGATTTCAACAGGGGATATTGCCGATGGGATGGTAAAGATTTGACCCTCAGTAGCTATTCAACTACATAAAAAAATGAGCGCTTGAGTAAGGTTATCCACCATGATAAATTTGATGATTTGACATCGGCATTAAGGCAAACCATCATAAATTAATTAAACAGACTGATCTCAGCATCAAGGCCTAAGGAATTGAAATCTTATATTAATGAAAATCTAGATATAATAAAATAATATAATGTGTTATCAGATCGAATCACAAAAGCCCTACTTTCCCCATGCTGGTCAGTTGAGTCCACTCCCACAACTCTAATAACACCATTAGTGATCATAGGTCCCTTATGGTGGTTCTCACACCCACCCTCAAACCATTGCAACGTTTTTGGCCTAGGATCGCCTCAGCAATCTTGAACATCCCTTTTGTGAGAGAAAACTGGGTACAGCCATACATAAACTTGTATCCACAACTTCACCCCATTTGCGCACCCCAAGATAGAGGGTCAGAGACAAAACTGGAGACCTTGAAGGTTTCTTACAACTGCGCAAAAAGCCCATATGATAGCAGCACATGCTAAGTTCAGATGGGCTGAAGCCAAGATTATGCATACTAATAATAATGCAAATACACCTTCCACTTAATGGTCAGTAGCGTGTGAACCTGCCCAAGAGGCGTACCGCCTCAAACTTACTACACAAGAAGAATGTGTGGCGAATTTCACATCTAAAATTAATACACCCATTGGGAACGACCAACTGACTTCTTTTTCCAAAAACAAAAGAGCACGTTTTAAGGCTCAGGATTACACCCTTAAAGTTGGGGAAAATCACCACTATAAACAAGGAGAAAATCACCAGCAAGAACAATTAATTTTATTGAGCCCTAACAAGATTCTAGGGTAAACCCGCGGATGTTCAAGTGTTTCATTGAACAAATTAAGTACCACCATTTAATCTCACAGAAGATGAAAACTTTTCACGCCACTCAACCTCCAAGAAATAATGGAAATCTCTTTCACGCCCTACGCCCAAAGGCCCCTTGGCACAAAAGATACCCCACTTGAGCATACCTATCAGATCCCATAATGGTTATGAAGGCATCATACTCTTTTCTCAACCCTCTTGGCAGAAGGGGGAGTAATAACTGACTCAATATGATCAATTACAACCTTTTACAAAATAAAGCGAGATGATAGGACCTCTTAAACTGGAGGTCAATATCACTATTGAAATCAGAGCACATATTCTTTACTAAGCCGCCAGCTATCTGCTTGATTAAGTGGGCGGAGATCCAACTATACCCCGCTCATCATGGCTTCATCACAGGGAAATTGTGTGATACAATTATAACAGTTCCTTGTTGAAAAGGGTTAGCCAATAATTCACTTATCCAATATTTATTTGTGATTATCTTTTGTCTAATATGTAGATATAGGATTTAATAAATTATTTTGAGTACTAAATCATGCGGACCACAACTTTATAGGGAGTTGCTAAAGGTGTATTAAATCATAATTGGTGATTTTGCATTGGCGCCATCAGATATAAATAATATAATGATGAACTTTATCCTTAACCCCACTGGTGCAATTTCTGGTGTTATTTAGTTTAATCATACTTGTTCATTTTATTCCCCGCACTAGCTAAAATTTTTTGGTAATAGGATCGCTATTTGTAGTATGGCCATCTGGCATAATTTGATTACAAAAAGCAGTTTTTTTATCATTATGGAAATGCCATGATCTCTATTCATTCACTTACTTGGCTCAAATTGGATATTTCGCTTGTAATTTACCACTCTTAAGTGCTTCTTAGGTAACATGAAACGCATAAATGAGAACTCTGGCAGAAGATGATTCTCTGAACGCCATTGTCATCTGTAAGGGGGTCTTTTTCCCAAGTAGTTAGTTTGTCTACTGTTAAGATTAGTATAGTTAGCCTCAGAAACATTGGCAGTACTATATAGTACAGTGTGCTTTTTTATTATCATTAATAAACACCTTATTTCTATAATATGGTTTTCTTTGGTTAAGGTTTATATAGGTTGATGTCATAAAGCAGTATCTGGTTATTTGTGTGTATTGACCTGTGCTCTGAAATAAAATGCCAATGCTCTTATTTCATTAGTGGTGTTCACTACAGGAAACACATCTTATTCTCATGAGTAATTTTTTGTAAGTATGAAAGCTAACCACCAAGTTGAGGATTGCCTCACGGCAAAGGTAGCTCAAACCACCAGTGCAGTAGTGGATAGCCATGAGGCTCCACAAAACAATTTTGTTGAGTTTTGTCTAGTAAAAGTGGACTTGAATGCACATGTTAGCCTACTAACTGATATTTTGATAGGCCACGAGCATCAAGTAAAGGATTAGTAACTGTTACAGAAGTTCCTTGATGCCGCATTGACAGCATAGATGAGCTATGGCTGGAGTTGTTCACTACAATACCAATTTGTATCAAAAACTTGACTTTTTATATATAACTTGAAACTCAGGGTCAAGAAGTAAGGTCCTAAGTGATTGAAAAACATCGTTTTTGAAGGAGAGCTTTCTGGACACTAACCAAATAATTATTAATATGTACATTGAATTGCAGGCGAAACGCTGTCACTTTACCAAGATATGAACCAATTTCTAGTTATAATTTATTATGATCATTTCAAGTGCTGACAGGGTCAAGTTACTTCAGGAGTCCTTCCAAAGTAACATGCTAGTGTGGTTGATAAGGCATGGGTTACATGTAATTTGTCTGCTGTTTTCCCATCTATTCTGGCCATTAATGCTTATGAATAATCTGATCCTATGGTGACTAATAATTGTGACACTCCTTCTACTCATCTTAGTAACTCTAAGGTCAGATGGGGACAACACAGGCCCTTGACCTGCAGCCATGGAGCCTAATTAAGATAAACCCTGTTAATATACCAAAGTTTTTTATAAGAATGTGAATGTAAACAAATTTCTTGTTCTTTTGGAAATTAGTATAGATGGAGCATCTTAAACTTTTAAGTTGGCAGCGGTGATGAACTTTCTAGACTTCAAAAGTCAGCAGTCAATTATGCTGAAGTTAAAGAAGTCTAGAATGTCTACCCTATAACGCTAAGGACCTTCCTATCAACAGGTTTAGTGGAGCAGAAAGGATGACCATCAAGAAGATGAGACTTCTTAGTATCTCATTTAACAAAGAGGAGTAACTAAAGAAATGTTTCTACTCATTTCTATTTGTAGTCACACACGCTAATTGGGGATAATGCTGTATGAGATTTTGATGTCCAGATCGCTCTACATCATGCCTGCGAGCAATACAAGGGAATATATTGGGTCTCGATACCATATTGAATGAAAGAATGATATTTTAAATAAAGTATAACACACCCACCGTTGTGCCACCAATTTTTTAGATACCAAACAAAAGTGACTTGATGTCTTGTGACCTTCAACCTTGGGACTTATCTTAAAAAAGAATTAATCCATCTTTGTTGAATTCATTCTGACAGGGCTGATATTAATCAGATTACCTGTTACCCTTGTAAAAACCTGAGGTATTATTATAATAACTTTCCTAAGCTGGGTGCTAGATTAAAGGTTAATTTGGTGAGCCCTGTGAGGGAGGGAACTTGGATAAATTCTAAGCCGAGTAGAACTGGGATTTTCTACCTCCGCTTTCTATATAAAAAACCCTGGTAAGAACAAATACACAAAACTACGTTTTAATAAACAGTTGTCAGAAGAGGCTGACCCATCTCTGGCAGATCAAACAAGTTTAGTAAACGATAGATTAGCAGTGACTAACCGCACCCTAAAAATGCAATGACAACTTGGAACCAGAAGCTGTATTGAAGCCTTATGATCAACCTTTAGATCAACAAGAGCTTTCAGTTTTTCCCAGTGATATTCCCTAATTGGATGGGTCACTGTGGCAATGCTCATCACTATCTTGAAGGCATCTGTCCTACAACTAGGTGAAAGCATTCATGGTTTTTAGATCAAGAGAGAACTTTGGATATCCATGCAATAAATTATTTAGAGATATATTTTTGGAGTGTATCTATTTTGGCATTTCTGTAGTTAAATTCAAAGTCTGAGCAAATGTAGACAGTGAACCACCGATTATTATTGTTTTCACTAGGATAGTAAAGAATGATGGGATTGCTCCAGACGTAGATCATTGGAAAATCTATGGAACCACTATCTCTCAGACCACAATCTTAAGGATTTCACAGCACATTGATTTTGCAGTTTACTCACTGTTGATCACCACTCCAATCATCTTTTTACCAAACGAAATTATGCCTTTCTTAAAGGTACATTATTTATAAGAACCTATAAGTCAAAGCCAACTTTAAGGATATACGGTGGGATTACTTGGCAAACTTTTCCACTATTTTACAATTAGAAGGATGAGGCCCTGAAGCCTCAAAAGCAGGGGTTTTGTCAAGGGAGTGTATGTAGCTCTCTTGTTCCCAGCAAGGTGGTGTGGGATGCAAACCTATATTGCTAGAGAACTAGCCATTAAGAAAAAGGGTAAGAAGACACCTCAAATGGTGTCTGTGCCAAAGGTACCCCAGAAAAGGTGTAGAACGCAACATATAAGACCGGGTAAGTTAGGAACATAACCGCTTGAGTGGACCCCAGAGGGGAGTCCATAATCAAGTGTAACTTGGCGTCAGGGAGTTTGGGTGCCTCGATCTGGATTGGATATGGGCGGCCCAAGGGAGCACCTGGGATTTTGGTAAATTGCAATAGAAGGTAGTGGCCCACATAGTTGGAGACCTTCCCAAAGAGGTCCGCCACTAAGTCAGCCTAAGGAACCATAAGTAAAACGTAAAAAAACGGTATTTTATTTAAGAAAAGTCAGCCAACAAGGTATGTTGGTCGCAAAAACATATTTAAAGTGTGCCAGGGAAATTTGGGTTCTGTGGAAATGCGCCCAAGCCTTGACGCTCCAATAAACAGATGCTTCCATTCGTTTTTGTAAAATACACCAAAATTGCCTTCACTCGAGTAATTGATTGAAGCTGTATTTTACCTGAGCTTAAAATTTCATAGCTAGAGTGGGACTCGAACCCTTGCTCTCCAACCAAGAGAATCAAACCATCTTCATTTAAAATGTAATTTGTACGTTTCAGTGCCTGAGCCGAGACAAGAGGCTGGGCGTTTTGCACCCCATTAGTATCAACCTGGGCATGTTTGGCTTGCACCCAGCGTTGATCTAAGGTGTGTTTCAGGTCAGAAAGAGCCTGAAGCTTCACCTTCTGGGCCTCCTGTCACCCAGCCTTATCTTTAGCATCTGTTCCTACTATAAAGTCATCCAACCATGACATTACCCTCTCCTCCTTCTTGGGCTCCACCCCCCTCCAGGGGCGTTCGCTAAGGAGAAGTTCTTACGTGCTGGTGGCAACTTCATAGCAGCAACAGATGGCTTAGGCTGAGATCCTGCAGCCTCAGGAAAACAATTATGGAAAGATTCAATCAGGTCTTGGGCATGTACATGATCCCATGCTGGCACCCAACTGTTCTCTGCCGCGTCAAACCCTTTCCAGGATACCAGGTACTCAAGGCGTCGCTTAACCTGGTGGGAGGCTACTATTTCCTTTACTTCCCATTCTGGTGCCCCATCCACAAGATAAGCCTCGGGAGTCACAGGAGGAGGGCCCTCAAACAATGTCAACTTGCTTTCATGAAAGACAGAGAAGATCTGAAACGCGGAGGGAAGATCCAACTGGTATGAGGCATGTCCCACCTTTCTATCTACACGGTAAGGACCAATCCTCTTTGGACCCAGCTTTTTGCATGGCTGCTTGATAGGGATGTTATGAGCATCAAGCATCACGAGATCCCCTTCATTGTATGCTGGACCCACTTGGCGCTTTCCATCGGCATTCTCCTTATAAACCAGCATAGCCGCCTCCAAACTTGTGGACACCCCTTGATGGACCTTCTTGAAAGTCTTAGCAAAGTCCAGCACCGCTTCCACTTCAGAACCACAGCTGGGCTCCGTGTTAAAAGCAGGGTTAAAGCGGTGGTTAGCAAAAAAAGGTGAACAAACGATTAATGAATGCAAAGTGTTGTTGTAGCTAAACTGGGCCATAGGAAAGTGAGGAACCCAATCTGAATGGTCTGCGGTGGTGTAACAACGCAGAAATTGTTTTCAAGCACTGGTTCACTCGCTCAATCTGCTCATCTGATTGGGGGTGATAAGCAGTTGAATGGCAGGGGCGGACCTGAAGAGTTTTACACAACACTTCCCAAAAGATGGAGGTGAACTGGGGTCCCCGGTCACTAATGATTTCTTGAGGAACCCCATGAAGCGCAAATACATAGGCGACAAAGAGCCTGGCCATTTCAGAGGCAGTTATAGTTGTTCTGCAAGGAATAAAGTGGCGAACTTTGTAAAGCGGTCCACCACCACCATGATTACATCATACCCATCTGAAACGGGTAACTCCACAATAAATTCCACTGATAGGGAAGTCCAGGGCCCTTCAGCCTTTTTGGACTGGTACCAGTAACCCTGCTAAAGGTTGCCGATTGGGTTTCATTTGATTGCAGATCAGGCACTCTTTACAGTACCGTCCTACCTGAACAGGCAAGCCCTTCCAATTGTAAGTGCGCCGTATCAACTCCAAGGTCTTTGCTTTCCCAGGATGACCAACGGTGATTCCGTCATGATGGTCCTGGATAATCTCCAGGCGCAGTGGTCCAGCAGGAACCCATAGGCGCCCCTGAAACCACACCATCTCATCCTTCACGTGATAACCCCTGGATAAGTCCTCCTGTTTTAGGGCACTTTTAGCGAGAACAACAGCATATTCAGCTGCTAACAGCTGAGAGAGAACTACTTTCCTAAACATGCTATATTCTGCTGCATTTTCCAAAGGCATGAGTGGTGGCATATGTACCGTGGACTTAGGAAGTTGAGGCAGAATCATACTTGGTGGAATCATTAACCGGGTGTTGTGAATCTCTACCTCCTTCAGATTGGGAGCCAAAGCAGGGTTGCGGCTCAAAGCATCCACCAAACCATTCTCCTTGCCCTTGGTAAACTCATAGGAAAATGTTAATAGAGCAAGGGTCTCATGCCAACGGGTCTGACATGGTATTAGATCATGTGGAGCACGGTAGTACAACAGGGATCGGTGGTCAGTGCGTACCCAGAATGGTTGGGAAGAGCCATGTATTTGGTGCCGCCAATAAATCAGCGCCTCCACCACTGCTAATAACTCCTTGTCATATATGGCGTAGTTTAACTCATGGAGAGACATTTTCCTAGAAAAATATCCCACAGGATGCTCAGACCCATCTTTACCCACCTGTAACAGGGCGGCCGTAGTGCGAAGTTGGAAGCATCTGACAAGGTGCACTTCACCGCTTGGAAAGCATCCTCCAAAATGGGGGACCACTGAAGCACCTTGGCCCCGCTAGCCTTATATAAGGGAGCTGCCACCTCAGAGAGATTGGGTGTGAACTTCTTGAGGAACGTACACGTCCCCAAAAAGCTCCTCAGTTCCTTGACAGAGGTGGGGGTAGGCCACTCACAAATAGCCTTCTCCTTGTCTGGAGTTATCATATGGCCCTGGTCAAAAACGACGTTGCCCAGAAAAGTAACCTGGGACTTGAAGAATTCGCATTTACTAATCTTGAGGGTAAGGCAAGCGGCCCTCAATCTCTCCACTACTTGTCGAAGGTGTACTGCATGTGACTCCTGATTGGGGGAAAACACCAGAATGTCATCCATGTAGGCAACCGCACATACCCCCAACAAGTCTCCCAACGCAGCATCAATGCGGCGTTGAAAGATGGCAGGGGCATTCTTAAGCCCAAAGGGCATAACCCTGAACTGGAAAATTCCTTTTCTGGTGCAGAATGCAGTTAACCACTCCTGGCCCTTCTTTATCCGGATTTGATTGAACGCATTGAGGCAGTCCAGTTGGGAAAGACCTTCGCCTTCTCCACATAGCGCGCAATCTGGGAATCTAAAGGGATGAGGTAAGGAAAGTCCCACAGTGGGCTTCAGCAAAGGGGCAAGATATGGACTGGGAACATTGGGCCAATGGGGTAATTTGCCTGGGGCGTTATCCTCAGACAGAGGAACAATCAACTGGTGACCATTTGTCAAAGACAAGGATAAGGTGTCTTCTTTTAAATTAGTTCTGACGTCAAACTTCTGCCACCACTCAACACCCAAATTAATGGGAAACAAGAGGTTTCTGATAGCCTGAAACTGGTCAGACAATAGATAAGAACCTACCTGGAAATTGACTGACTCCATGATGTTTAGTGTAGGGATACCTTGAGAAGCCCCATCTTTAACCATACCACCTGGTGAGTAACTCAACTCAAGGTAGTCAGCAAGGTTTTGGTCAATAAAATTATTTGAGGCACCAGTATCCACCAAAATAGTTGTGCTGAACTTTTCATAGGAGGATGTAAGGGTAGCAGTCAACAAGAAGTATACATAATGGGATTTATTCAACGCAGAAAACGCCATCAACTCACCAAAAAATTCTTCCTTAGGCTTAAACAAGCCATCAGGGTATGTTTTGGAATCATAGAAGGGGAAGGATAGTGGGCCACTCTTACTACTGAGGCCACATATCCTATCACATCTTCTGCAAGTGCATATACATCTTTATACTAGTGATAAAGTTCCTTTTCCACTTCCTGAGAACCCCTAATCATGGTAGGGGTCAAAAGAGGGTTTTCAGGAGTAACCTGGTAGACTGAAATGGAGTCCTCATCCAGACCATATGAGCAAATAAAAGGTTTGTTTTGGGATAAATCGCTCACATTAAAAAACGCGTTTTTGGCTTGAACAAACCCCACTCGTTCCAAGGGTTTGGTGCACAATGCTATCCAGGGCCATCACCCCCAAGCCCTGAGCCGATGCCTCAGCATGCACCTCAGAAACATGTTGAGGAGAAAAAACGATAACAGAATTATTCTTGTTGAATTTGGGTCTGGACCCTTCAATGTTCCCAATTTCCGCCGAGACAGGGAGAAAATCAGTGGGAAGCATCTCACACTTCAAGGAAAAATTACTAGTTGTGGAAGCACTATTTATAGGGACAACCATGGGTGACATCATCGCGTTGGAATCATCTGAAATCTTTACTTCCTTCTCAGGGCTAGACCCCTGTACAGTTCTGAATTCAGAAGGAGTTGAAGGATTAGAAAGATAAGATTCCTTCATTTTAAGAGGTGCGCGCGACTTTTTGGTTCCCATATTTATATGGTTTGATCCAATAACAGCCCAATTACCTAGCCCCTTCTGGGTTGGGGCGGGGAAACTACCCAAAAGGGTTTTGAGAAGATGATCGCGAAAAGTCCAAGACCACCAGGTGCAATCAGGAAGGGTGGACACTTTCACAATTGGTAGTTGCAAAAATAACACTGAGATGTATTGATACAAAACCTAATGAGAAAACTGTGGTGAGCACCATCATGGCAGTGATAAATGGCCAGCACACCCAATTTACTAATATTGGAAGTCCCACACGAATAATTTGTATGCTCATATAATAAGAAGGTTGTTCAACTAATGTCAAGAGAGTGTCTGTAACTCTCTTGTTCCCAGTAAGGTAATGTGGGATGCAAACCCATATTGCTAGGGAACTAGCCATTAAGAAAAAGGGTAAGAAGACACCTCAAATGGTGTCTGTGCCAAAGGTACCCCAAGCAAGGGTGTAGAATGCAACATATAAGACCAGGTAAGTTAGGAACATAACCGCTTGAGTGGACCCCAGAGGGGAGTCCATAATCAAGTGTAACTTGGCGTCAGGGAGTTTGGGTGCCTCGATCTGGATTGGATATGGGCGGCCCAAGGGAGCACCTGGGATTTTGGTAAATTGCAATAGAAGGTAGTGGCCCACATAGTTGGAGACCTTCCCAAAGAAGTCCGCCACTAAGTTAGCCCAAGGAACCATAAGTAAAACGTAAAAAAACGGGTATTTTATTTTAAGAAAAGTTGACCAACAAGGAAAGTTGGTCGCAAAAACATATTTAAAGTGTGCCAGGGAAATTTGGGTTCTGTGGAAATGCGCCCAAGCCTTGACGCTCCAATAAACAGATGCTTCCATTCGTTTTTGTAAAATACACCAAAATTGCCTTCACTCGAGTAATTGATTGAAGCTGTATTTTACCTGAGCTTAAAATTTCATAGCTAGAGTGGGACTCGAACCCTTGCTCTCCAACCAAGAGAATCAAACCATCTTCATTTAAAATGTAATTTGTACGTTTCAGTGCCTGGGCCGAGACAAGAGGCTGGGCGTTTTGCACCCCATTAGTATCAACCTGGGCATGTTTGGCTTGCACCCAGCGTTGATCTAAGGTGTGTTTCAGGTCAGAAAGAGCCTGAAGCTTCACCTTCTGGGCCTCCTGTCGCCCAGCCTTGTCTTTAGCATCTGTTCCTACTATAAAGTCATCCAACCATGACAGGTTTGTCAATCTAGTGTAAAAGGATGGTATAGTACTAATTGATTATCAGTGTCTGCATGGCTGTACCCGGTGGTTACTTAATAAGATTGTGAAATCTGAATATATTTCACTAAGTTCTAAATATGGCTTAACTATTCCAGCGGGCCAAAAAACATAGTTGGGACTGAAATTAATTTGAAGATACCCCAGGGATTATATTCCAAGATTGTCACATCATTTGGCTGATCAAAATTAGAACTGTTTGCTATGCCCAGGACAATCTTATGGCCATGGTGAAATTCATATGCTCTTAGATAATCTGTATCCTTATTTTGTAAAATTTAGTGACATCATGCAATTGCATTTGTTTATAGTTTCCCAATTGAAGAGGTATCAAGTATTCATGATTTTTCGGAAATCTGGATGAACTTGAGCTTGAGGGTAATGAGCGTAAATCAGTTGTTTGCTGGTAACTTGAGAATGCCTTTATGGTTTGAAAGAGGTGTAATAGGAACAAGCTCCAGCCCTGTTTAATATATAGTGCTATTTTTAAAAAGATGACTATGATATGGAGTGTGCCCATGTAGGTTACACCAGATTGACAAAGGTAATTGTATGTTAATTTGCCTCCATCCTAGTAAGTATTTAAATGCGGCGGATGATTTATAAATACAAAATTAACCAACTCATGCATTAAGGATGTTAGTGTCCTTCAAGATCCCTTAGCCTGCCACAGTTTTGGTTATCAAAAAGAAGGATGTATTAAAATGAGTGGTAATAGACTGTCTTAATTTCACTAACATTGCCAAAAATGGTCCTACCTTTTTACCCCATACTGACAATGCTTTAGACTGATTAATCGTGCACAGTATTTTTAAGCTATGTATTTATTTTTAGCTATTGGAAGGTTGAGCTGCCCAAAGAGGGGAAGGAAAAATGCGCCATGATTAAAGATTAGGGTTTATACCAACCACTAGGATGCTGCAGGGGCAGTGTAAAGCCCCTGGTGACTTTTCAGCGTGCTATTAATAACATATTGGGTGATTTAAAATTTCTAGTGTTTTAGTGTATAATTAGGATTTAAATGATTTTTTATAACGTTTATAGATCATCTGCATTATTTAAAAAGTTTTCCTGTGCATGGAATAGCCAATATGATAAAAAAACCTGTAAGTGTAATTTCCTCTTTGAACAACTTATTATTTGGTTTATATTGATAAAGAAGGCTTATGATCCCAGAAGCTAAAATTGAGGCTGTTAAAAATGTCACGATCAAGTAGAAAGTGTGTTATTCAGGTATTTTTGGGATGATCAGTTACTTTTTCCAGTTTGTGATGAATTTTAGTTATATAGGAAAACCGTTATCTCACCTTTTCAAGACTGATATACCGTTTGAATGGACGTAGAAAATCTAGCTGGCCTTTGGCCAGCTAAGGCTTTGTTATATCAAAGCAACAATTATCATGGAGGCAGAAAGATAAATTAAGACCAT
This sequence comes from Massospora cicadina, assembly GCA_022478985.1. Classification (NCBI taxonomy): domain Eukaryota; kingdom Fungi; phylum Entomophthoromycota; class Entomophthoromycetes; order Entomophthorales; family Entomophthoraceae; genus Massospora; species Massospora cicadina. The sequence continues at coordinate 47,858 of JAKSZP010017257.1, forward strand.
CCTACCAATCTTAGTGCCAAAGCACCCAAATGACAAGCCCAAATGCCGGAGGTGCTACTTCTTGAGTGAATGTTAGAACGGGAATAAATTTTGTCAACAAGAGCCCATGGGCCATAGTTGTGAATAGGAACCTAGCTCTGAACCAGGAAAACACGGCCCTGGGGCCTATGGGGTTTTAAAATAATTGTGAATGTATGGGTAATTTAGATTTCGCCATAACAAAAATGGAATCAAAAATGTAATTATATATAAATGTAAAAGGAAAGAATCAACCATCAATTTCCTTAGTGTGCAACGACTGATTGAATAGATGATTGATTTAAGAAATAGCCTAGAACATCTCGAGATTGGGGCCCTCAAAATTTGACCTAACCTGGCAAACTTTAAGCTGAGGTGGATTGGAAATGAAACTAACTAGAAAAATAAAAAAATCAGCGGGGGTTAAGTTGCTGCCAATTTGGTCTCAGACGCCTAAAATATGGTTTACCAATTCTTTAACAGTTAGTGTGATGGCATCTCGCCCAATGGGAGATGGTAACCTCCCAGGGCACCCCACATAGGGGCAGTCCCAAGAGGTCAGAAACAGATTCAGGATACCCAACCTGCCCACGCCCAGTCACTTGGCATCCGTTTGGCCAATCAAGATTTGTTAAGCAATGATCTTGATATGAGAGAGGAGGTTTTCAAGTTAGTAACAACTTTCAATGATGACCTAATGCTATCAGCAAATTTCACTGAAGATCCAACATTAGAAATTTTTCCTTGAAAGGTACAAGCTTGTCAGGCTTTGTTTCCGAAGTTTTAGAGGTAGATTTTGAATTGATAACCATATTTTCCAATGACCAAGTGACATTGGTGAGTTTTGCTGGTGATTTGTCCAGGTCACATTCATTTTGCCAGGTACACGCCCATCAGGCTCTGTTTCCAATGTTTTGAGGCTATTTTGATTAAAACATCATTTCCCAGTGGCTCAATGCTGCTGGTGAGTGTGGCTGAGGATTTTACCCTTGATACTCCATTTCCTGAACGTGCATGCCCATTGGGCTTTGTTAATGTGGGTTTAAGTTTTTTTAGATATCTGAATGCAAATTTCATTGATTTGCTATACTAATCTGACAGAAGAAATTGCGGGGACAAGCGGCGGAATATTCAGAGGGATGGCTGTTACCCATTGCTCATCTACCATATAGGTGAGATCACCCTCTCTGACAAGAGGGACATCTGGCCTAATAGGACCCTTTTTGTTGGGAATAGGAACAGACCCAGTCTAGGAAGAGGGGACGCTCTTCAGGACTTACATTACCATTCTCTTTTGCTAAGGGGGCGCCACCACCAGGAATTGCATGAGAGCCACATTTTGTGGGATTTAGGTATATTTAGTCTCCATCAAAGCAGAAATCTTTGGGGGAGGACGAGGAGCTTCTGGGTGGGAGGATGGAAAGCCTTGACCAGCTCTGAGCAGTTAGTGCAATCGTGGCTCTGACTCAACTGTTCTCATAGACCAGATAGTCTTTCAAAGTGATGAGATATTAAACCAATTGCTGAGATTTGCAAAAAGCCAGGATGCCCTCTACTTCGGCCTCCTCTGCATCCTCAATCACAATAGACTCTTGATCCGAGGGAATTGCTTACTTGAATGGTGATAACAGAGACACATGGAATACTGGATGTTGATTTTAGTGAGGTGGCAATTTTAACTGGAATGCGCCATTACCCAAGTCTTCCTCCACCAAATGGGGACCTGAGCTTTGTTTGAAACGTTTGCAAGGGCACCTGAATCTGTAAATGTCATGTTTTGAGCATGACACGTGAACTGACCTTAATTTCATAGTCTGCTTGCTGCTTCCAATCTATAAAATGCTTATAAACACTTATGTACTAAATGAGATGCTCCTGAACTAAGAACTGCGCTTTCCGGATATGTTGGGCATGTTCAGTGGCGGCTGGTACCTCTGGGTGAAGGCACGGGCCAACTCAGAATGTGGGGTTGTAACTCAAGGTCGCTTCATATGGGGAGAATCCAGTGGAGGCATTCTTTCTGTTATTATATGCAAACTGAGCGAGAGGGAGGTCATCAGCCCAGTCACTGAGCAGAAGCCACATACAGAGCAATTACTGCTCAAGGATTTAATTGACCAGTTCAGTTGGCCATTGGATTGAGGGGTGGTATGCAATGGAGCGGCAGGGTGTGATATTCAAGATTTCCAAGAGCTCATTCCATAATTGTGCCGTGAACTGGGGCCCGCAGTTGCTAACAAATTCCTGTTGGAGGCCAAATATTTGGAACACATGGCGCACGAAAAGACGAGTAATTTCCTCAGAAGTGATAGTGGAGGAACAAGGGATAAAAAGGGAAAATTTTAAAACAGTTGACAACCACCATCACTGCTGTAAACCCATTGAAATTCGGAAGTTCAACGATGAAGTCCATGGACGCCAATATATTTGGACCCTCTGCCTGCTGTACGGAATGAAAAAAGCCATTCTTAACCAATTGGTCTGACTTGGAATGTGCATAAGTTATGAAATCTGAAATCCATGCCTGAACATCTTTTGACAAGCCCGCACAATTATAGGTACACTAGATCAAGTCAAAATTTTTCCAATTCTCTGGATGGCCAACTGCAGGAGGATCATGGTGAGCCTGAATCACTTTGACTCAAAGGAGGGGAGGAACCCAAACCATCAACCAAAATTGAATGAGACCCTCAGCCAGAGAGTACAAGGAATGGTTTGTCGCAAGGAGGGACAACCGCTCCAAAAGATCCACCCCTTCAGCACAGGCCATTTGCGCTACCAAAACTTGGGAAATAAGGGGTGCATATGGAGCTAAGTCTAATGTCAAAACCATGGGGGTAATGATTAAAGTTTTGGTGGGAGGGATGACGGTGACTAGATCCGCCTCATCTGCATATACATGGCAATGTGTGGGGTTATGACTTAAGAAGTTAGGAAGAACATTTAACTCTCCTTTTAAAAACTCAGATTTGAAGTTAAAACTGCGCAAATCACAGTAGGTTTAGCCTTCCAGTGAGCCTACTTCTATGGTTTCCAGAAGTAAAGGAGTGCTTGATGATATCCCCCTCGGGTTGGGACCATCTAGTACTAAAAAAAAAGGAGTGCTTGATGATCCGTTTGCACTGTTAGAACATGCAGAGCGCCCTGCAAAAGATACTGACAGTGGGCTAAGGCCCATGCCACGGCTGCCAGCTCCTTATTTTATTTAACCCAGGACTCTTCCTTAGGAGAGAATTGTAGGAAATTAGTCAACCGGGTGTTCCAACCCCTTGTGCTCCTGAAGCAATACAGCCCAACTGCAACAAATGATGCATCACATGCTACGACATAGAGTTTGGAAGGGTCCATGTATTTTGAGATGGGGGTGACAAAACACCTCATTAATTGACTCAAATGCCTGCTAGCACTCATGCGTCCAAAGAAGGGGACATTCTTATCCGTGAGTGGGGAAGTAGGACAGCTAAATGGGATAAGGCAGGGGAGAGCGTCTTTAAAAATAGTGTTCAGGATGCTTCTAAATTGCTTTTTGGTTGTTAGAGGCAGCCACTCGCGGATGGCATCCAACTTGTTGGAGGGGAATGGCTTACTCATCCTTTGAGATGTGATTGCCCAAGAATTTGACTCTCACCCAATAAAACTCGCACTTTGAAGGCTTGACAAACAGGTCCCCTTATGTAATGCCACCACAACCATTTCCAAGTCCTCTGCATGTTGTTTGGGAGTAGGGGAGTGAAACAAGATATTGTCAATATAAGCAACTGAGCATGTGAATAGGAAATCAACAGCACACTATCAATCATCCTTTAGACGTGGCTGGTGCATTCTTTAGCCTGAAATACATTACTTGAAATTGGAAGATGCCCCATTTCGTAACAAAAAATGCTAAAATCCAGACCTGACCTTCTTAACCCAAATCTGATTGAAGGAGCTCACAAGATTAGTTTTGTGAACACTTCAATTTGGAATTTGGTTTCCCAATTGTCTGTTCCAAAGGCAGAGGGTAGGGATCATGGACTATGATCCTATTGAGGTGACCATAATCCACGCAAGGACGAAGGGAACCATCAGCTTTCTTAACAAAAACAATGGTGGAGGCAATTGGGGAGATTTATTTGAAGAGCCAACCCTTCATAAGCATGTCGTCCAACCATGTATTAAGAAAAACCTCCTCCGCTGTATGCGTATATAGTAGGCAGTTATTTTCACCACCTGCATCTTTTTTTTAAACCCCAAGTCAAACTCTGTATGAAGGAGAAGATGATCTGCCATCTCAGAGTTGAATATACTCTGATACCCATCAACGCTTCCTGAAAATCTGATGGGAGACCTGCAGGGGAAACAAAAGATGTAATCAAACTATAATCTTGAGTCTCAGTGAGAGTAACCAGTAAAGGAAGCTCTAACTCCATCTGACCATTAGAGAATAACAGCATATTTGGCTCGAGGTGAATCCTTACATGCTGATGACACCACCATCCCACACCCAAAATCACTGGAAACACAAGGTTAGGCATTGCAGAAAAAAATTGAAAGACTTAAATTATGAACCAAGAAAGGTACTGGGCGTTGCTATATATAGGATGTATGGGAGGCCAACATAGCGACCATCACATTGGGACCCATGTCCAGGTCAAGGTCAGGCTGGTGGGCCAACTCAAGGCTCATAAAGTTACCCACTGCACAAGTTTCGACCAAGGCATCAAAGGACACCTGGTGTGATCTGATACTAATTTTCATTGATAATAAAAAGTAGGCAGAGTTCTGTTTATAAGCGGATACAGTTAAGTTTGCTGATAAGGAAGAGATTGCAACTAAATTGGGGGAAGACACAAGGTTCACAACAGGGATAGATGATTTATCAATCAGAGTTCCAAGATATACTAACATGGGCGTGGGGGCTGCGGCAACTTTCAGAATCAATATTTACTGATGTAATGCTGAGATTAAAACCAAGACCTCTAGTTGGCTCCTAGCTTAAGAACTCATTTTGGAGTGTGGGCTGAGTAAATGTTGAAAACACTGGGGCAGTGCGGCCATAGTAAAACTCCTTCACAACCTTACTCATCTGATAGAAGATAAACTCTGCTGTGCCAAACTCGATGAAGAGGAAAGAAATGGCTGGAAATAATGGACGGTTGATTATGTCATGGAGGCAGCAAGATAAATTAGAACCGGCCTGCAATTTGAGTGATGAAGCACCCAAAACACAAGCCCAAATGCCAGAGTGCTACTGCATGATTGAGTGTTGTTAGTACGGGAATAGATTTTGTCTACAAGAGCCCATGGGTCATAGTTGTGAATAGGAACCTAGCGCTTAACCAGGCAAACACGGCCCTGGGGCCTGTGGGGTTTTGAAATAATTGTGAGTGTATGAGTGGTTTAGATTTTGACATAATAAAAACTGGAATTGGAGAATGTGATTTTATAGAAAAGCGTAGAAAAAAATTCAACCATCAATTTCCTTAGTGTGGTACAACTGATTAATTAGATGATTAGATTTAGGGAATATCTTAGAAAAGCTCAGGATTGGGGCCCTCAAAACTTGACCTAACCTGGCAAACTTCAAGCAAGAGGGGGAATGAAAATGAAACTAAATAGATCAACATTAAAAGAGTCAGCGGTGGGCCAAGTTGCTACTAATCTGGCCTCAGACGCCCTGAAATGTGGTTTACCAATTCTTTGACAGTTAGTGTGACGGCATCTCTCCCAATGAGAAATGAGAACCTCCCTTGGCACCCCACATAGGGGCGGTCCCAAGAGATTGGGAACAGGTTTGGGATATCTAAACCACCCACACCCAGTCACTTGACATCCGTTTGGCCAATCAAGATTTGTTAAGCAATAATCTTGATATGAGAGAGGAGGTTTCCAAGTTAGCAACAACTTTCAATGATGATCTAATGCTATCAGCAAATTTCACTTAAGATCCAACATTAGAAATTTTTCCTTGAAAGGTACAAGCTTGTCAGGCTTTGTTTCCGAAGTTTTAGAGGTAGAATTTGAATTGATAACCATATTTTCCAATGACCAAGTGACATTGGTGAGTTTTGCTGGTGATTTGTCCAGGTCACATTCATTTTGCCAGGTACACGCCCATCAGGCTCTGTTTCCAATGTTTTGAAGCTATTTTGATTAAAACATCATTTCCCAGTGGCTCAATGCTGCTGGTGAGTGTGGCTGAGGATTTTACCCTTGATACTCCATTTCCTGAACGTGCATGCCCATTGGGCTTTGTTAATGTGGGTTTAAGTTTTTTTAGATATCTGAATGCAAATTTCATTGATTTGCTATACTAATCTGACAGAAGAAATTGCGGGGACAAGCGGCGGAATATTCAGAGGGATGGCTGTTACCCATTGCTCATCTACCATATAGGTGAGATCACCCTCTCTGACAAGAGGGACATCTGCCCTCTTAAGACCCTTTTTGTTGGGTAATAGGAACACGCCCAGTCTAGGCAGAGGGGATGCTCCCCTGAACTTACACCAATACTGATGTACCCAAACTTTACTAAACCATTTATTATTCAGATAAATTCCTTTTTTGCCGCTGTAGGGTCAGTGTTATCTCAGATCAATTATGACTGAGTATTCCATCCCATGGCTTACTGAAGCTGGACACAGGATGTGCACAAACAGAGTTATACCATTATAGAAAAAAGTAAATAGCTGACATATATTCTTGTAAACTATTTGGGCCTGCATCCACAGCATATATTTTACTATGGAAACTTACTATGCTTCTTTGCGCTGGTTGCAGAATCTGAAAAAGCTGTAAGGATGCTTAGACCACTTTTTTAAAAATTACAGGCGTATTGCTTTGAAATTCAACACCAGCACATATTTAAGCATCAAAATGAAAACAGACTTTACCACATGCCCACCATAGCGTTAATGGCTGATTACAATGATGAATTTTTAAGAAGAATTTGACTCTCCGTTATGTAAATGATCCTGGTGAGGTTTAACGCACACTAGATAAATTAATGGAGAATAATTTGTGGATAACAGAAAATTATACATGGTTATTGATGAACAACCATTCTTATTTCCTAGGCCCACCTAGTAAAAGACTTTGATATTGCAACCATAAGGCGACGGGCACAATACATATAAGAAGACACTTGAACAATACATAGTCTCATTATTAAGATCTATGTCATATGATAATCATGAGACTCTCAGCTGATGCTAACGACAAGCTGAAGCATCATGCTGGAAGTCACTTTCTATCATTTGATTGAACCCAATTTTTCTTGGCACACTATCTCTATTGATATTGTGGTGCCCTTAGACAATACATCTAGTCAGTTTAGATATGTTCTTAAAGCTATTGATCACCTCACCATGTGGTAGTCGGCCAAATAAGGTAAAGTCCTAGGCGTAAAAACCAGCGTGATTTTATTTTGGAGAATATAAATTATTGCATGGTTGTCCCAGTTTATTTTTATGTATAATTGAACTAACTTTACAACCCAAATTATCACTAAGTTTAATAATTTAGTGGGGATAATATAGGTATTATCTACGCCCTATCACCCCAAGATCAACAGAACTGTCAAAAAAGTGAACAGTACTCTCGTTGGGATTTTACATAATTTAATCACAGTCAAATTCTCCAGTGCAAATTTTTCCTGTTTTTAACAAGTGGTGCTCAACCCAAAAGGGGGAGCCGCCACGCATCTTTATTTGTAAATAAGCCAAACAAAGGGATTATCACAATAAAAAATTCTAATATAGCCCTTACGTTATCAGCCTAAGAATCCTTATCAGATGGTGAGGAAGTTTTTTGGGAAACTTTTGTCCGGCGCCTGCTTTAGCTGGCGGACCATGGCGGACAACATAGGGGTTGGGGCATCGGCGACATGTGGCATATGGATGTAGAGTTGTGAGTTACCTTCAATAATGAGGCCTGAGGTGTCCAACGCTAATTGTATTAAGAAATTTGATGCTCAGCAAAAGTGATGTGAACTGGCACACAAGTTAGCTATTTAATGCACTGACAGTTTGATGATAGTTGGGATGAAACACCAAATTTTTTGCTATGTCAGACAATTAAAAGTCAAATACTGTGAAAAGAGTGCTTTGAAAGCAAATATGGACAATATCAGTCAAAAGATTCAGGCCAAATCTCCGGTGGAACCCTTAAATCAGGGTAATTCTTTTACTCAAAATCCTCAGCCAAAATGCTCGATTGTTGGTAGTTGGGTTGTGCTGACCCTGCAGCAGACTCAGGGAAGTCATTAAGCGAGCCCATTATCCAATTGGTTAAGGTATAACGCTTTTTTTCCCCACGGGTTAATCTTGCCTGATATTAACCCAACTTTGATCACAAAATTGAAGCAAGGTGAGTTTTAAGAGCTCTAATAGGTCAAAAGCCCATATTTCTAATTAAGTTTAAAGCTTATTAGGAATTTTACGTCCAATATCACTTTGAGCCCTGTGTCATTTAGTTTACTAAGCAGCATATTCTTAATGGGGTTCACTTCTTGACCCACTGTTAATAATAAAAGAAAAAAACCTATAAGAATCTAACCTTTTAAATCTAATTAACATTTTATTATATGTATATAATAATACAAAGATCTCCTTAGTATCATTCCCGCAGTTGGAATAATACTTCTCCTGCAATAATATTACTGAAATCAGGGGTCAAAAAGCATCAGCGAGCATACCACCTGCCCTAATTCCAACAAGTGGTGTTCACTAAAGGGCACACTTATAATAACACAAAACTATATTAAATAAATAAAAAGTTGGTGAAAATAGTGATCCTCGCAACCTCCCCGCTGCATTTCAACCCAGGCTAGCTGCTTTAGAGCAACAGCTATCCAGTGCTTTGTCTCGACTTAAAATGCTTGAGCAGCACTCTTCTTAAGGCCCAAGGGTCTTCCCTTTCATTCATAAACTCTCTTAAAAGACAAATTATTCCATGAGGGGGTAACATTACATATTTCCTATTCGTTGATGAAAAGTGATGGAAGGAGCAACTGACCATCAGAAAATTAAGTACCTCCTTCCCTTCTTGAGTCAGTTGGCTCTAGAGATAATGGTTTCAAACATGGTCAACATTAGCACCTGGGCAGAAGTTAAGCAAGCCCTCATTGATGAATTTGTCTCCATGCAGAGTTTGAACAGATAGAAGAAGGACTTTATGTATCTCAACATGAAAAGGGGAAAATCACTCACCACAATTGTTAATTGATTTTATGGTGAATTTCAGCCCTTGGTGCTCACAGAAACTTTACCTATTAATGATGATCTTGCTGCCATACTGACTGGCTTAGCTTCTCACCATTCTATAGCATAGAAATATATCTCCATTAAACGCCACCTCTGGACCATCTGTGATATCAAGGAGGCTCTTATAGAGGTTGCAGATATATACAACGATGAAGCTACTTCCAGCATCAGGTCAAGCCCTGCAGTCCTGACCATTAAGAATTTTCTCAACCAAAGACATGCTGAAGGAGGCTAGGTTGATCCCTCTGGCCCCTCTATGCTGGTTACCTTCCTTATCCCAGCACCTACGGTGCAGCTCAAACCTAATCTTCCTCCACCCTGAAAACCTGAGGTTCCTGAGCTAGTAAGTCAGAGTTCATTACTATCACTGGGGAAGCGCTCCCTGCACCCACCTTAACACAAAGATCATCTTTAACCAACTAATGAGCCGAAATCCGCTTCAAGCCCTCCGCTGAGAGGCCTCTCCAAGTGGCCTCAAAGGCTGTGTTTAAACTTAAACCCCTCTCTTGTAGGGACACTTGCACCCGCCAACAATGGGTTTAAGGCTCAGGTCTCTAAAGCAAAACTGCCTGTTTCCCCAATGCACACAGCTGCTGATCGCCCCAAAGCTGGTGTCATTAAGGCTTCCACCTCCAAGGCGCTATCCCTATCTCCTTTGACCTCTCCTCAGGCAAATCTAGTCCAAAACCTAAATCCATGGAGCAGCCCAAACCTGCTACCTTAAAGGTCAAATGTAGATCTGTGACATATACAGTGCCTCCTCCAAAAGTGAGTAGGGTTGAGGAGTGTTCCCAGGGCCTCTCCTGCAACAAGGATTGCCCTAAACTACCTCCAGTAATAGGGACTTTTATGATGTTCATCAAAAAGCCCTATGATGATGAATCTGAAAAGGTGGTGAAGATGTTTGTCATTATGTTTTAAGAGCACCATGTGAAGCGGAGGTATCTGACAGGTTGACCCTAGAGAGTGGATATGGCTAGAATACCCCACAGAAATTATCTTCAAGTGCTGAAGGGTCTTAAGGTTTTTGATGCTTCCAGTTATGCCAAACATCTCATTGCCACGCTGATCTAATCCTAGAGTGTCATACACTGCAGTCTATCTACAAAAAATAATCAGAGACTGCCAAACGATTTATTTCTACTCTCCAGATGAAGAAGTTCCTCGCTCTTAACCCTATCTGGGGGAAACTCAACTAATGTGGAGGTTGTTGTCAATGGTGTACGAGTAATAGCTATCCTTGACACCAGATCCCCCGTGAACGTTGTGTTTCAAAGCTTATGAAAATTAATCTGGCCCCTGACCTCACTATAATCAAGAGTCTGGCACGGCTGTTCTAATCAACACTCGTGCTATTGAGGCCTATTCATCTTTACATCAGGTTTGGGAAGCTCATCTTATCAGCCTCAGCGGTGGCCTTAGCCAATAATACCTATGACATGCTCATAGGTACTCAGTTTATACTCGAGTTGATGGGTTTACAACCTGAAACAGGGCTAATTCTCCCAGATTAGCTATGCTATCCCTCTGATTTTTGCCAACAATGAGCTTAATAAAAAGGAATACGCTTGCACAGTTGAGTATCCCTCTGCTTTATCCCTACACTACACAACAGCGGGGCAAATTACAAAAAAGTAGCCTGAATCAGTGGATGCCCTAGAGAGCAATTCGTAATTATGCAGCAGAGAGGTGTTGACTAAAGCGTGTGAACAAAGATTGATTGACACCAAGATTACCCTGCAAATCCCCCACAACTGCCTACTACAAATAACTAGCATCAACTTAATAAGTCCATTAGAGCCCCGAGTATTGCCAGGCATTTTAGACCCAGCCTACCAGCGAACTATCAATATTCTACTGGGATACTTACCAGTAGGGACATGGTCGTAAAGAAACACCAAGAGATTGAAAAAGGTATTCTGATCCCAGTTAAGGAGGTTATCCAGGTCCATTGCATTTAGTCTATTTCAAATATGGGCTTACCTGCTGACAAATTGTTATGCACATTGCCTGACGTTCATATCTCTTATTACCAATCCTCCGCGGAGCTGTAAAATGTATAAGCCTTGATAGATGACTACATTAACATATACTCTAAATATGACCAACTGTGGTTATATGAGGGTTGGAGTCATACCATTGATGTTGGGGATGCTCATCCCATCCGATCTAGACCATATAATAAGCTAAAAGTCAACGAGCAACAGATGAGAGTGGAGCTCAAAAAGCTACTAGACGCTGGGCTACTGGTACCTTTGCAAAGTCCCTGGTCATCACCCCTCCTTATAAAAAAAGAAGAATGGCGGTAATTGGATTTTGATTGACTACCTCCAGCTAAACAACCTCACAAAAAGGTTAGTTATCCTATCCCTCACATTGACGACGCGCTAGCACAGCTCTCTGGATCTAAGTTCTTCTTGGATATGGATTTAGCTACCGGCTATTGGAAAATGGACCTCCTTCCACAAGATCAGGAGAAAAGCGTTCTTATCTGCAGCGAAGGCCAATTATAACCACTAGACTACCTCAAGGGTTGTGAAATGCGCTTGCAACTTTCCAGCGAGCCATGGATCTCATCTTGCAGAGCTTTAAGTTAAGTTGCGGCATAGTCTATATTAATGACAACATGGTGTTTTCTAAGACCTTTTTTGACCATCTTAGTCAACTAAAACAAGTCTTTCAACGCTTACATAAGTCCAACATTAAGTAAAAAGCCCACCAAGTGCACTTTTTTCAGGAGAAATTGAAATTTCTTGGACACGCCATCAAACAGGACGGGATCAGCCCCTCTGACACAAGTTAGAGGCTATATCTAAAATGCCTTCTCCCAAACCCCTACACTTTATCCTGGTATCCTTGGGTATGATGGAGTATTACCACCAATTTATCCCTAAGTTCAACTAGCTAATTGAGCCTCTTGTCCGGCTATTGACTAAGAATGTCTTTTTTATTAGGGGGCTGAGCAAAAAGTTGCCTATGAGACGCTAAAGCAGTTGTTGAAAAAGCGTCCTACCCTTCGCCACCCTGATTATGGAAAAATTTTTTCTTGATTAATGATACCTTTGGCTATGCCGTGGGAGCCATTCTGGCTAAATTGAATGATAATGGCATGGATCACCCTGTACCCTATTTCAGCAAGTCGTTATCCAAGGCGCAACGCAATTACATGTCACTGAAAAGGAGTGCCTTTCAGTTCTGCTGGCTGTAAAATATTACCACCTTTTTCTATATGATACTTCCTTCACTGTGATCACTGATCACGCCTTCCTTATAAATTAAAAAATATAAAAGATCCCACTTGGCGGTTGACACAATGGGTCTTAAAGCTTCAACCCTATGATATGAAGATTGAGCAATGAGCTGGAACCTGCCATATGAACGTTGATGTTTCAACTCAGCTGCCTATCCTTCACCTGAATGATATTAAAGCTGAGAGGCTGCACAATCTCCTTATGACTTCTGACTACTGGGGCGACGAGGATGAACCCATCAGGAAAATGTTAGCCCGGGTCTTTCACAACACCAAGGTGGAAAGTGAGAAGTTGTATAAGTAAGTAGGGTGAATTGGTTGCCCTATCTCCGACCTTCTGTGCAATTTCCCGTGATCATGGAAGTCCACTATATTCTGAGGCACAATGGAGCGTAAAAAACTTATGAGTGGGTGAAGGAGAAAATCTGGGAGGTAGTCATGGAGTCTATTATAGAAGTGCTGGACGCCTGCCTAATCTGTAAGAAGCAATCCAGATACAAACTCAAGTATTAATATCAGCTACTACGCCTCAACAACCGTTTCATACAATAAGTTTAGACGTGGTAGGTCAGCTACCTCAGACTACCAGTAGAAATCACTATATACTTGTAGGCATTGATCACTTTACCAAATGGATTAAAGCGGTTGCTCTTTCTTCCCAGACCGCCAAACCCACTGCCACCTTCCTCCACCAAAATATTTAGACCCGGCATGGTTGTTCCCAGGTCCTACTTTGTGACAATGGGAAGAATTTCACCTCAAGTGTAGTAAAGCTTTTAGCCACTTCTATGGGGACGCAGAAACTCTTATAAGCCCCTACAACCCCCACAAATGGTACTGTGGAAAGAGCAAATAGATTTCTGGTTTTTTTATCTTTTAAAGATGGCAAGCTCAGATCCATTACACTGGGATCAATTCTTACATAGTGCTTTCATGGCCTACTATATCAGCTATCATTGAATCCTTAGAAAGTCTCCTTTCCACATATTATATGGTTGGGAACCAGGAGTACCAGCCCTGATAACCAAAGACGTCTTCTCTGGTAGGACATATGATTCTTGTAAAGTCCTGAAAAGATTAGCACAACACATTATCCAGATGCAGTCTGATGCCATGACTAACCTAGCTAAAACAGTCACCAAAGAAGCAGTAGCCACATTCAAAGCATAAACAACCACTTTCTTTCTTCCAAATGTCAGACTTAGTACTTTATTACTACAACTGTATTATGCCTAAGAGGGAAAAGTTTTGATCAATTTGGGAGGGTTTTTTGCAGTCACATATAAGTAAGGATGTCTTTTCTATCAAAGACCTTACTTCTGGAATTTAGTCAACTGTGACCATGGCTGGTTCCTGCGCCCACATTCTCCCCCTACCACTCTTGTAGGGGGTAATGTCAAAGAACTAAAAGGCTGATACTATGAAATTTGTGTTTCAAAGGTAAAAATGGATAATATTGGCCAAAAGACCCTGGCTGATTCTTGGTAGAGCCTCTCAAATTATAGTAATTCTTTTACTACTCTCTCAACAAAAATGCTTAATCGTTGGTATTCAGATTGCGCTGAAAATGCGGCGGAATCAGGGAAGTCATTCTGAGGTCCCACCATCTGATTAAAAAATATATTAAATCTTTCCCCGTGGGTCATCTTGCCTGCTATTGACCCAATCCTGGTCAACAGATCAATGCTAGGTGAGTTTTGAGATCTTCAATAGGTTGAAACCCCATATTTCTAATAAAGTTTAAAGCTTATAATTTCACGCCCAATATCACTTTAAGTTTCAAGTTGCTTCTGATACTAAGCAGCGAGATCTTAATGGGGGTTTACTTCTTGACACCCCGTTGATAATAAAAAAAAACTATAAAAATCAACCAACTAAGTATAATCAGCGTTTTTTATATAAAATACAAAAATTTCCTTAAAATTTATTCCCACAGTTGAAAGAATACTTCTCCTGCAACAATATTGTTTAATTCAGGTTAAAAAGCACCAGCGAGCATACCACCTGCCCTCATTTCAACATGCTGCATAAATGCAGGTAAAGCTTGCACTTAATGTAAGCTCTTCATTTTTTACTTGGTACCTTTATCTAACTCGTGAGGGAAATTTAGAATAAGCCATTAAATAAGGGGCTCCCTCGCCCCATGGAGTTTCAGGTGGAAAAGGGTGTTAGTAGGGGCAGCTGCGGCATCAACTACCATTTTATTGATAGTTTTATATAAAGAAAAACCCGTTTTTGAGCAAAAGTGGTGTGGACGCAAATGGGAGAAATTTATGAAAAACTTCTCCATATCAACTTCCAGACTCACATTAAATGGCCAGTCACTATCATCAATCCAATCAAGGCACTCAAAAGGATTTCAAATGCCCGCACAAGGATGACCACAGGAATTGGAGTGGTGGCAGCACCTGATTGGCTGCGAACTGTTGAACATGGCAGCTCAGCTAAAAATGATTTAGCCATCAGCTCAGAATGCCTTAAATTGACAGATTTTTTGAAAATTTTAAATTTTTGATTGGCTGCCACCTTGGAAGCAGCACCAGAATTTACCGAGGTTGGGGACAGGAGGTTTGAGACCCACTTGAAAAATTTGGGTATGGCAGCAGCTAGGAGATGCCGGTGGAGTCTTTTTCCTGTCTTCCGCCATATTCACATAAAACTTTGCACACCACTCAACCATGGGGCACTACCCAATCTCATTGATTCATGGGAAGCATCCCACATTGATCCACTTTTGTACTCATGAATTAAAGAAGAGAGCATGAATCTAGCAGATACTTTAATAAGTTTATACAACTCTTAATTCAGGCACAAAGCTCTGCCTGCTACAACGCTGGCTTAGAAAGTCAAGGCTATAGCACACAAAAACAATGACAGCTGGGCCTTGCCTACCTTTGGCGTAGAGAAATGGTATGTCATTATGACGGCCATGTCTTTGGAAGGACTAGCAAGTTAGAACAATTTTGAAGGGTCCTTTAAGATTATAAAGAGAAATCTACAGATGCCTACACACTACTGGATCCAACTAAGGCTACCTTATCAGTTGAGTTCATGGTATGTTCCTTAAAGTTTTTTTTATTTCCACTCAATCTCACTTTTGAGCAACTTTACAAAAAAGCTTAATTTTCTACAGCCATCTGACCATGTCTATTTTCCGATTGATGTCCTTGGATACGCTTCCTGCTGCTCCAGTGTAGGGCAGCAGTGATCCTCCTCCCAGCGTTCTCTGCCCAGCAGGGAAATGCATTCAGGTGGGCTCAAATAGTCCGCCAAAACCTACAGGCCATTTTGCCCCTTCACAGGACTTAGCACTCCACCTTGTGCACATCCATCTGAATCGCCCCATCCTCTCACCCTCTCTAGATCCACTATTCGATTTTGCCTCCATGGCGACTATGGGCGTTTATTCCCATATGCCAACAAAGCAATAATTGAATTCGCCACCACTGCATTCATGCCAGATGGCTTTATCAATTTCTGAAATTTTAAGGGCTATTTCAACGTAGGTTTCCAAACAAAGGAGGATGCTAGTAGTGGCGGCGTTGACCCTTATAGTTTATAAAAGTACCCTAGTCCCCACTACCCAAACTCGTCTCCCTGATAACACCACACTGGTGGTGTCATTTGCCAATCTCCACTCATATCTCCCACCCCAAATTTTGTATGATGAGTTGATGTCATGGCTTAAGGCTTATGACACTTTGCCCAACCTAGTATCTACCATTTCTTCTGGTGCAGAGCGCCTTTATGCCCCTCAATCCACTGCCACCATCACCCTAAATTACTCTTCCATTGCCCATCAAATTCCCCCATGATCTCACATTGCTTCAGCACTGGAGCATTTCTTTTGGGCTTGTGTCAATAACAGTCAACAGTTTTGTCCCCTATGTTTTGAGCTTGACTACTCTAAAAGGTCCTTCCCCATGCCAAATCACCTGTTACTATTTCTTAACCCTTTTTAGTGGAATATGAATGAGGCGCATTTTGTTATTCCCTCCCACCCAACATTCTTACTCAATGGCAAATGTGAGAAAGCACCCACCAAAACATCCAGCCACACTCACCACCTGGGGCTCAACCTCAGCAATCAGAGTCAAGCTTGGACTACTATTCATACCCAAGCACCCACCCATTCGCATACTACCACCCATCCAAATTCTGCAACAACTATTCTCATAAACTTAGTCCTTGGGACCTATTGGATGAGGTCAATGAATCAGGGAAAGGTCACAAATGATGACGATGAATCTGGTGAAAAAAGCCTGGATGATTATGATTGGACTGAATTTTATAATTATGACTTTGGTAACCTCCAACACCCAGACATTGTGCTCCTAAGCCCAATGTAATCCCCATCCATAGTGACCACCAGCTTGCCTTAGAAGCGGTGGCCTCACCCCATAGCCACCACCTCTGCAAAGAAGTGGCCCAATCAGTTAGTCAATTCCATATAGGGCTAAACAGAATCGATTAACCCCCTGTTTTCCCAATGTAGCACGGGAAAAAAATCAATGTTTTGTCCAAAATTGCCAATGATGCAGTCATACATGTTGCTGAACTAGCATCATTTAACCCAATAGCAAAAATCACCCAGCAAAATATAGCCAGTTTGGCCCAACCCCCCAATGCCTGCATTCAAGCTGAACATCATACCGCAGAGTTAATTGAAGCTGTCTTCCAGGATGAGCTTGAAGTAAGCAACCGTTATTTAAAACTCCATTAACCCCACTACGCTGATGCCCCAATGCCCTTGCTCTCAGCTTTTGTCCGCCCTACAACCAATATGCATCTACCACAAATCCTGCGCCTGATAAAGAGCTGCCTGACCTTCCCTCCTCATTCTGCTATGGTGGTTTAGCAGAACACCACTCCCTACCTTGTTGGAGGTTTCTTTTTACTTATTTTGTCTTATCGCCCATTTGTTTTGGGCTTTATTGCTTTGAATTGGTAATGTCCATCCCCTGGTCAGCATGCCTCAAGTAAATTTAAATGGTATGTTCCTTAAGAGGTACTAACCGCACTCTGGCCTCATAGCCTTGAGCTCACAATATCACATTTGACCACCACTCATCTTTGTTACCTGGTGTTTGGTCAAATGAGGAAATTGTTTCAATTGGTTTTAATAACCATCCACTTATCCAATATTTAATTTAATGATTATATTTATTAATACTAGATATAGGATTTGATTGATTATCATGAGTACTAAAGTACGTGGCCCAAAAATTTGTAGGGTTTTACCAAAGTCTTAGTAAATTACTTTTAGTGATTCTGCCTTGACATTGTTAGTTTAAAAAATAATTATAATGACAGATCAAACTTTTACCCTTTGCGGTGCAATCTCCACTGTTATTTGATTTTATCTTTCTAGTTTATCTTATTCCCTGCGCTGGCGTAAAAAATTAGTAATAGGTTCTTTATTTTTAGTATGGCCATCTGGCATAATTTAATTAAAACCGGCAGATTTTTCTTATTGTGAAATGCCCAAACACTACTCACTCTCTTTCTAGGCCTAATTTAATTATTAAGCATGTAGTTTACAATTTATAGTGCTGCTAGTGACCATGAAACGCATAAATGAGAACTCTGGTAATGAGGAGCATATATGAGTGATCTTGCCATCTGTAAGGAGTCTTTTTACTAGTATCTATTTTTGCTCTATTATTAGGTTTAGTATAGCGGTCTTCAGAACCACTGGCAGTATTAGATACTATAACGTGCTCCTTCTTTATTAAAAAACCCTATTATGAAATTAGTATTCCTTTAATTAAGTTTTATCTAGGTTGATGTCATCTAGCAGCATCTAGTTTAGTTGTGTGTATTCACCTGTGTATCTTTAATATGACACCCAAGCGTCAACTTTAAAAAAGTTATCATGAATTTGGAAGCTAACTCACCCCAAACAAACAATTTTATGGCACATCACAAAATAAAAAAGTCTTACAATCAAGTGATTTGGAGGTATCTCACCGCCTCCTTAGCCCGCCTCCACATATCACCAAGAGCTAGGAAGTGGATAATAATGCTACATAACCAGCTCCATACCAAAGTACTGGCCCTGATGGGTTTTAAGGCGGTGGTTATGGTCAGACAGGCTCTCCAATAATGGGATCCACTGAGCCAATTCTGTTCAACATAGCCTTTTATCCTCTCCTGACCCTTCTCTAAGAACAACTTAATGGCATTCAAGTGCCCAGAAAACCATCACCTAAACCATAGCCTTTTCCAATGACACAGTAGTGGTAATCAGATGTATGAAGGCCTAGACCTTATCATCAGGGCCTCAAGCACTATTCCAAGGCGTCCAATGCAAAAGTTAACACCGCTAAAACTATTATGGTGAAAGTTAGTACCCCCTTTACTTCCTTTTTTGGCATGGAACCAACCTTCAACACCTTCCGCCACCTAGGTTTCCTCGCCACACACAAGGGGTCACGATCTAGGAAAATGAGAACCATATGCTGGATGCAGTGAACTCTCTCATAGCTAGCTGGAACTTCCAGAAAATCAATTTCCAGGGACGAGCCCCGATGGCGAATGTGTTTCTGTTATAAAAGGTATGGCTCCTCACTTATGTTTGCCCCTTCACAAAAAAGTTTCTACTTGAGGCTTATTGTGATACTCGTTACTGGATATGGGGATCTCACCAACCACACACCACTCTGACAATGTTTTAACAACCCCGCATTGAAGGTGGCTTTGGACTTTTGGACATTAGACCAGAGCCACCTGGATACTGACTGAGCTCCTCAAGCCCATCATCTACAGGGATGTGACTCCAATGCTGAAGTGGGCTCTGGATCTAAGCAAGGCATTAGAGGCCTCCCTGGGATTCCCTCATGCCTCACCTCTGGGTGTCAAGAATGGCTAACAACCCATGCCAACGCTTCAATCATTCCTCAATTTTATACTGGATCCAGGTCCTCCTGGACCTCAAGCAGGTAGGTGCATGCGTGTACCACACTTTCCCACACAAAAGGAGTGGCCCTGGAATCAAATCTTGCCAATAAACCCTAGTACACAATGGAATGATTGTTACCTCCCACCTCAACCCTTTGTACTGACACCTGAAAAGTCCTTGTCTCATCAAACTTCTACACTTCGGCATAGAATGAATTCTTAAAGCACTCTGGGGACGTTAACCACACTATTGTCTCAATGAAGATGTCAAATATGGTGCGGCGAGTTCTACTCTTCTCATACAGGACAGGGGAGCAAAATGGTTTCACCTCCAGCACAAGAGCTGCCACAATGCGCCAAGCCAATTGACACCTACCTCTACCACTTCTTTACCTGCTGATCATTTCCTACTAAAACAAGGTCCACAAACTCCTTCAGGTAAAACCCTGGGTTAGGCATCCAGTTCAGAACATTAAGTTCAACTGCTAGCTCCTTGACTGCCCCTGATCTCTTAAAGACAAGGTGTTCAGTTTATGATATGAATCATCCACAATATGTACCTTTGCACTGCTTTCAACTCCCAGCTGTGGACATTACACCACATTAGTACCAATTTTCAGGTTCATTTCAAGATGTTCCTGGTAATCTTTGCCACATCACCAATCGCCGCCAGATATGTTCAATAAGAGCTAGGCTCTGGCAAATTATTCCACCTCTGTTTCTCAATCCATATGGCCATTTTCTTTTCCTATCTTAAGCTTTCAGGAGCTTAGGCGTAACTTTTATAGAAGCTTGGTGAATGAACCCTTGGTTTGGGACCATCTGATACTAAAAAGAAGTCCACAAAACGAGCAGTTTTAGAAAAAAAATCTCTTATGATGAAGATGAGTAAGAATAAGTTGGTCTTAAAGTATGCCTTAATATTCTACTTGAAGGCACAACTATGGGCACGAAAATCATAAATATTATTACCACAAATAATGTACTACCTAGTTCCCTTGACTCCCATTAAACTTCTCATGCACATGGTTATTGTTATTTAGGCTGCAACAACACTAAAAATGATAAAGAGGCTTTTATTGGTCTACAAGGTTCTTTCTGAGGTGAATACTTTCCCTGTAACCAGTTAAAAGCTGTACCCAACGAGTTGTCTATGTGACCAAATATAAGAATGGAAAACAAAAGGACAGAAAACCCAGACTAGGAAAAATGGGCGCAGTTCATGAGTTATGCATCTATTAGTACCATCGTTAGTAATATTGCACTTAGAAGAAAAAAACTAAATCCCTCATGGTGAAGAACAATCTTTACAATCAGTGAACTGGATAATGTCACATAACTAAGACAAAGATAAGGTTGAAAGCCCCGATGAAGTTTCTGACACTGGCTTTTATTTTCTGGGGCCCCAGTGTAATGGAAGTACCCCTCGCTATACAGGAATGGTGTACAATAAGCCAATAAAATAACTTTAATTCTTAAGTGATTGTACCAGTCTAAGTTGTTAAATATTGATTTATTAATTAACTTGCAGTTAGGAATTTCTAAGAACAAAGAGTCGCCTATTACATATAATCCACTTATTCTTGTATTCTAAACTTAAAGAATTTTGAAGAATTTGAGAATAACATTGAATTCTTAGCCATTGGCCATCCCTCTGAATGACGCGTGCAAAAGTTATGATCACTATTAGAAAGGCAAGGTTTGGTTGTTCTAGATATGGATGCAAAATCAAATGTCTTTTCCTTAAAGCTTATAACCGTCTCAAGTTTTCCCCAATTATATACTACAATGTCAAGTACCAAACAACTGGAATAAATCACAACTTTCACCTGAAGCATATCCAACCTCACCCATTAGATTTAGAGCGCCTTGTATTGACTGCCCCATCAATGTACTAACACCAATTGCTACATCTTGCTGATTGGTACTCAGTTTCTTCTGAGGTATAGAGGTTAAATGAACTTCAAGGCCAGCATTGTAACCCTCCTAACTATCATTCACTTTTAGTGTTCAAAGATTAATACCACCAAATCACTTATGAAGCAGACGAGGGTAAGTAATGAGCCATATAATCTATTATCAAAATACAGTTTTATCAAATCATGGCACTCGCAATTTTCTTTGCTTAAGAGCACCTAATTTTTAAAAATTGAAGCGTTACTTTAATTTTGTAATTTAAGTTTTTCCGACTGTGAGATTATTAGCTTATCTAATAGAAGAAGACTATCTGATGGCATCAAGTGTGATTTGACGCCCTTCCAGAATGTTGCCTTTTTATGCACATATAAAGCTAAAACTTAGTACAAAGCTTCTCCTAAAAGACAAGATAACCCCATTTTTGTTCTCTAACAGTTCATAAGGCCGCATTTTGTGGATAGTATTCTTCATATAAACCAAATTTAATCTAAACTTGAATTTTTTTGTCAGCTCCGCCAATCCCAACCATATTATGGAAAAGTAGTGTATTCAGCCCATTACATATATATTATGGTGTATACTGTTATGACAAATGAATGAAAGTTTTACTTCCTGCTGTAGAAATCAAAGCTGGACTGCCTCTTCATGCATGTAAAAAGATGGATCTTCTAGCTAAAAAGAAGAGAAATTTAGATTTGTATAAACATTAATTTTTCAATAAAGATGGTGCGGTAAAAATTTAGCCCCAAAAAATCTGAGGTCAATAACTGAGAGCTCAACCTGGATTCTATGACTAAAGTTTCAAGGAGAATTCTATGTTAGTATTAGGAACATCACTTCAAAATCTATCACATTATAATAAATCATACTATAACCATTGGAAGAGATTGTAACATACAACCCACTAAATAAGAATTAAATCTCAGGTATGTGTGAATTAGATTTAAAGAATGTAGTTTCAGATAAAAGCTGGATTTGTAAAGGATCCTTGAAGTTTATAAAGCATCTTTAGTCAAGGACCTTTCAACTAAGGGTTGTTAAAGAAAAATAATAAAGATTAACAAGACAGTGCTATAAAGTTCTAATCTAAACCATATTACCAAAAAAGAATGAAGAGTAACCTATCTAAAAGAACTTCATCATCTGTTGGATGACAGATTATTGAGGCCTTTTAAGAGACCTTGGTATTAGTCAGCATGTCAACCTCAACTCGCTTAACTTTAGAGGGTGGATCACTTCTCAGGGGGTCTACTCCGCGCAGATTAGGCTCCAGACAACCTAGCTAACATCACAATCTTTCTTACTAAGCAAATCCTCCTCTGATGCAACCCATTATAGCATCATTCTCTTGTATAAACTGTCCGCGCCCATGGCGAACATTTTCACACTCTTAGACATTTTCAACGTGCGTTGGCCCTCAGGACTCGATGGGAACTCTTCCAGTCTCTTCCTTGGCTTTATTAGCACCAAGGTATCCTCAACAGAGAGTGTCTTCCTACAAAGTTGTCAATCCCAGACTGGTGCTAGAGATTACTTCACTTTTTACAACAAAACTGCAAATAAAAGGATAAACTTAAGATTCTGTTAAAAGATTTGTTTATTAAGATAAAACGTGAAGTATTTTATACTTCATGGGAAATTCAAGATATGTATAAATGGGATACTGGGAAACAGGGAATTTAAGGTTTTTAATATGAAAATTTTTGATATACTCTAGTCAGACGTCTTCTGACTGCTGCTCTAGTCACTTCATCTATTGTGATAATTTATGCACCCACAAGCGCTATCTTGTTGTGGTTACCCCTGAACCTGGATGTTCAGGAGCCTTTGAGCAAGTCCCCACTACTGGGTGTTGGATCATTATGCTCTCTTCTAATATTGGTTAATTCCAAAATTTGGTAATCCTCATTTCAAATTCAAATTTGAGCAATGTCGCTCCCATGATGCACCTAACATTATGGCTTTGAGACACTAGGAAATTGGACGATTGCCCAATTTACTTAATCTCCGCCTTTAAACCTTGGTTGCTTGTGTTGTCATTTTTCATTTTGTTCATTGTGTCATAACCAGCGGAATAAATTTCATTTTGAACCATTAAAGAGTATAAAAGGGGTAAGAAGCATATAGAATTTCAGCGGCAATGTTGTCTTCGTATAAAATCTCTTCTGACTCCTCAGAGCAAGAAATATTTCGCATGACGTCATCCAACTTTGATGAAATTATTATGCTCGCCCTCGCCTATAAAAGGGCTTTGATCGCCTCCTCTTGTGGTGATTTTGTCACCAGTAGTTCCACCAGTTTGGGGTTATCTGCACTCATTCCTCTGGTTAAGTAATGACATGGTACATCAGTTGCAGCCTCATCCATGAAACTTACTTCTCTAAGATGAGACCTGGGAATGATCAAAGGTGCTGGGCATGCACTTTACTAAAAACAACATTGGTATCATTTTTGAGACCATGGGGGTTGCTACTACATATCCCTTAAGTTTTTGAGGCCAGGGGACCTGAAGCTCCTCTGAATTGGATTATGCTTTTGCTTTTCATGGTTAAAAAGTCTTTACTCCAGATACTATGCTTGAAGTGGTAATTACAAATATATGTTCGTCCTTAAGTTATTAAAAGTAGGCCAATTTGACTTAAAATGGCAGAAAAGAGAGTAATCTTTATTTGCTTAAAATCCAGTATGTAAGGGAGATCATGGAGGTTTTTTGGTAATCTCCAAGTAGTCCAAGCTTAGATATATATAATTGTCATGAATTGGGGATTCTGCATAATTCTAATCATCTTTGTCAAATAGGATTTGCTTGCCGCATGGATTGGGTTTGAACCCAAGGTTAGGAAACTCCAAGGGAGCAATAGTCGACTGCATAAGTTTGAGTTGATCCCCAATATTGAGAGCCCTTTGAATTTTGTTATCGATTATCCCCAAAAATGTTTGGGCTATTTGGTCAGATCTGGATTGATTCCTTTGACCAACATATCTAAATCTCCAATTTGGGTAAGAATTCCAACAATGACCCCTCTAGATCTTGGCGTGGGGGAAAAGGGATGGAAAAGACGACTATGTACACAGTTTACTATAGTACCACAAAAGAACTCTAGTATTTGAGTGTTTGTTGCCCCGCGTATAAATGACTTTGCAGTACCCTGACCAGATGTGCCTTACTGTTGTTGCAACCTCCAAGCCAATAATAGTAGGAAAGGATTAAGTCAACTGGTCAGAAGGTGTAGGGGGTCATGCTTGTCATTATATTGATTAGTTTCTCTACTAGTTGTAGCAGATATGTTCTCAGAAGCCATTTCCTGAGATTGGATAATTTCATTAGAAATATTTCACATAGTGACTTCTGGGGCTTCAGGGGAGGCTTGGACAAGCATACTTGCACTTTAAAAGGCAGCTTTGGAATTATTCCATAAAACGCTTGGAAGGGCGACATCTTAATTAATCGATGATAGATTATTCTGTAGGCCAAGTTGACCTAGGCAGATATCAGGGCCAATGAAGGGGTCAGTAAAAGCCATATTTCCAGAGGGTTGAGTTAGAGTACCATCTTTCCGCTCAACCATTTCATTGGTTGCAGGATGGTAGGGGGTGGAGAATACCTGTGTGGTTCCAAACAGTTCATCTAGATCTTTCACCAGAAACGATTGGAGTTTTGCCTGTCTTTGGAAAGAATTTTGTTTAGGACTCATGCTGGGTGATAATCCAATTATATTAGAATGTGGTGGTAGCTTTTGCTAAAGCTGAGGGTAGAGATATTTCTAAGGTCACTTATTCAAATGGTCCACTGGTAGGAGGAAGAACCAATGATTATTATTGGCTCAAGGGAGAGGGCCCACAACATCAATGCTAATATTATGGAAGGGTTCACAGGGTGTAATCACTGTAATTTGTGATTGGGATTAGGTCCAGCTTGACTTTTACATACCAGGAAGGACTCTAATGCATCCTGGATTAAAACAAGCATTTCTTTCCATTAAATTTGATTATTAAGCCACTGGTAAGTTTTCCAAATTCCCCGTAATTAACTTGACAATATCCCTCCAATATGACGTTGGTTTGAGCCAAAAGGTCATAGATAGCAAACCCACTTTTGGAAACAAGTTTGTCAATTGGCTGTTTTTGACTTGAAGGCTCACCGAATTTTCGCTAATTCCATTTTTGGAGGGTCGGGGATTCATCCTTCTTAAATGTGATATTGTTAGGAGGTCATAGGGCTAATCCTCGTCAGGGTCAATCAGTGTTAATATGGGAAGCTGGGATAGTTAATCCACATTAGGGTGTATGGGCCTTGGTTGATGGATGATGGAAAGTCATATTTTTGAAGTTTTGATGCCCATCGGGCTAATCTCACAACTGGGTCCTTCATCTGCTGAATCCATTGCAGGGAAGCATGGTTTGAAAATTATAGTGAATGTTTACCATATATATAAGGTCAGAAATTCTTAATAGCAAGTAGGACCGCCAAGCAAATGTGCTCTGTAACTCTATAGTTGCATTTGGCTTTTGTTAAGGCCTTACTATAGTAGGCAATAGGATGGTCCACTAAGTTTTCGTCATGCTAAGATATTATAGCTCTGATAGCTATATCACTAGCATCAGTAAAGAGGAGAAAGAGTTTATTAAGATTTTTGGATGAATAGGTATTGAAGAGTGGGAAAGCAAGACGCGTTCCAGGTCATAGCCTGCAGTTGCTCTTATTTCCACTGGAATAGTATCCCTTTCTTCAATAAATACACTAGAGGCTCGGAGGTATCTGCAAAATGGGAAATAAACTAGTGATACTATTACACCATCCCTAAGAAAACTTGTATGTCTTGTAGGTTTTGGGGTACATCCTAGCTATGTTCATGACCTTGTCTTACATTGGGGATATTCCAGCTTTACTTACCTAATGGCCCAAAAATCCAGCTTGATCGGAAATAAGAAGCATCTTAACTGCTTTATTTTAAATAAAGATTGCCATAACTACTGAAATACTTGCCTGAGGTGATCAAGGTTTATGGTAAAGGTTCACAAAAATGATAATATTGTTAAGATAAACTAGTACATAGGAGCGTTTTAAATCGCCTAAGAGTCCATCTATGGCACGTTGGAAGGTAGCAGGGGTGTTAAATAACTCTTTTGGCATTTGATTGGGCTCTATAATCCTTCACTTAAAATGAGAGCGCATTTCTCATGATCCTCTGATAATAAACTGACTTACCAGTGCCTGCTGGCAAGATCCATAGCCAAGAGATAATGAAATTTTGACAACAAGCATTAGGAATCATCTATACGTGGAAGAGGACAGCTATAATTTTGTGTGATAGAATTGAGGTGGCGATAATCCATGACAACATGGTGACCACCATCCTTCTTCAAAATTAATAGGAGTAGTGAAGCCCACGGGCTTTTGGAAGGCATGAATAACCCAGTTTTAAACAGCTGCTGTAACTCTAAGGCCACTTGTTTTTCCTCAACTTAAGTTTTTTGGTATGGCCGGGATTTAAATGGAGGGTGAGCCTCAGTCGCTATTTAATGAATTACCCCAGAAATTTTCCCATAGTTACTTGGCCCCAAGGAAAAATATCGCCATGCTCCTTAAGGAGGTCTTTGACGTTCTGGCGTTCATTAGGGGTGAGATTATCTCCTATTCTGCTTTTGACCAGAGCTATGGTGGGTAGGGGATCGATTCCAGAACCTTGTAAAGAGACAAAACAACTCACATTGGCAATATTCTTAATTGGGAATAATTTTGCGTAAGCAAAAGGGGCATACTGAGAGACTTGGAGGGTTTGATTTGGTAGATTCCCTAATATGATAGAAATATATTTTCCATAGCAGGACCCAAAATCCCTGGGCAGATCAACGCCTCTTTGATTGAAGGGTTTAGTTGTCTACTTAGATCTAAAATTTGATTAGGAGGGGTGAGAGACTTGATCCTCATATCCACAGTAACTTGTGACCAGGGGGATGTAATAGGATGGGGCATACAGAGGAATCCAGTCTTTGGTGTCCACAGACTCAGGGGTAACTTAGTTTTTCGCCCTAAAACTTGATACTTGGCTTTACAAATAGATGACGGATATTTTAGGATGCATGTTTATTTCTTTGGGCTCCTTTATTCTTGATCAGGAGTTCAAATATCAATGGGATCCAATATCCTTACAGCAAAAAAATTTTCTTTATGGTTGATAATGTAGTTAAACTTCAAAATCAGTTGCACTCTGATAAGCAGCCTATAATTGTCAATCTCAAATGCTTTGGCGGGGGCAGTAATTAAAAAGTTTTCTGAATTGGAGGGGTAAGTCAGAATATGCTCCTGTCGCCTTAGTTGACTGATTACCGGCTGCCCCATATTCATATTTGTTAATCAAATCAGGATCCTTTTTTGGATAAGTCAAGAGTATATAACGTTAACTGGTGATCTGGTACCAATTATTGCCAGGACTTGAATCCTATGATCGACTACCTCTACTCAAACCATAAAAGAGAATAAATGGAGAAATTAATGGCTAGTAAACTTTCATGGGGATTTTGTAGTGATGCAAGCGGAGGATTTTGCCATGGCCAAGCTCAGGGCTGTTAAATACTTTTAAAGGTTTTGTCTTTCAGCGCTTGGATTTACATAGAGGAACTGACTTCCAAGAGTTGTTTGGGTAACTGACCAACATAAAAATAGTAAATCTGATGATATTTATTTCATTGCATAGAAAGGGGTACATTAACTTCTGCAGGTGCCGCTAACACAAAGAATCCTGAGGTGCAGGGCATAGAACTAGAGCTAGTACATGGGTCCTGAGGCACATGATTGTATTCAGTATAGGGAGCCTCCTGCCCCATACTGAATGAACTTTTGCCAATCTACGTTGGAAGATGCGACAAGTGTCTACAGTATGGTTGTTTCTTTTGCAAAAAGTACAGAATAATATGGGGGTAGGTAATTAGGAGGGTTAACCGCTAACACTTGGGGTTGAGGCTCAATATTACAAAAACGAGGGGGCCCAGTGGGTTTGAGTAGATCGCTGGAATCTCCAAAATGGATTCTTTAATATGGGGAGAGACGTCCATTTAGAGTCACCACCTTAAGATAAAGTAGAATATTAGGCATATTCTTAAATGCTAAAAATGAGGCATTGATAGCGTCATATAGAAAAAGTAACTGAGGTCAGTTAACTTTGGGACAAATTTACCACGCCAAGATTTTTATAGCCAGTACAGGTTTTAAACATGTGTTATACAAAATTTGCACTAAAGTAGAATCAAGAATTACCCTTCCAGACTAAACATCCTGTGATAGCATCATCTAAAGTAAGACATTTTCTGGCAATCACCATTTGGGCCTCAAGGTAAAAACAATAAGCAAACTCAATGATAGTTTCTCCGCAATTAAGGCTTATGCATATAAAAGTTTGCTTTTGGTTGGATAAAATTAGGTCGCTCCCAAATTTCCAAAGCAAGGTAGCCTTAGCATCGTCCCAAGTCTGGCAATGCATTTATGTGGTACCATACTGCATTGAGCTACACGACTAAGACAGTTAATTAGGTGTTTAAGCTGTTGGTTGTCAGTAGCTTCCTCCATAGCACTTTATATAACAAAAGAGGATAGAGAAGATGCTCCCATCACCAGTGACGTACTTCTCTTTGAGGTACGGTTTGAATGTGCCACTGGGGGGTTAACATCCAAACAACGTGCACTCACATTGGGGGGACTTTTTTACCAACAAAGAACTGATATTGCTGGAAGAGTTGTTACGGTGTAGGGCGCCACTCGTTTTAGTAAGGCATTAATCTCTTCAATCATGGAGTATACCCAATCATGGGCAGCACAAAGGGCCGATTTGGTGGCAACAAATGGGGTTAACAATGCTGAAAATCACATTTAATCTTAGTAGTTGCATCACAAAGTTTGATTTGGTGTTACTCAAGGGCGAGAATTTTTTGCTCCATCCCACGCATCATAGGGGTTAATTTTGCCAAGAGATTAAGGCGTTCCTGATCCAGATAGGGATCTGAAGCTGACTCATTATTGCTCATTGTAGTAAAAGCTACACTGTGAACTCAGGGTTAACCTGCAGGGATCACAAGTATTGTTAGTACTAAGGGGTTTAGACCACTTGTCCCTTTATTTTATAGGCCAGGAAACCCGAAGTTCCTGGGTGCTGGATTACATGTATTTGCTTTCCTTGGCCGAAAAGTCATTCTTCAGATTAATGTCCCTGTAGTCGTATAATCCTAACTATTATTTATTCCTTAATATATAGAGGAATAACAATTTAATTTAAAATTGGAAAAAAGATAGTTAATTTAATTGCTTAGAAACATCGTTATAAGGGAGTTTATTCTGGTTAATCTCCATGTGTACTAAGATAATATTTATTCTCATTACTAATTGTGGATTCTGCAGCAGGTTGTTTATATCTGTCAAATGGGATTCATTTGGTTCATAGATCAGGTTTGAACCACTAAATTAGGGGCTTTGGACGAGTAATATTTGGACGCATCAGTTGGGAAATTGTCCCTGATATTAAAAATTTTGAAATTCGGCAAGGATTATTCCCAATAATGGTTTCAGCTATTTTGACAGCTCAGATTTGATAACGTCATCTACCTCATCCAAATTTCCAATCTGGGTAGGAATGTCAATACTGATGAACCACCTCAAGTTATTCAGGCATTGGACGGAATGTGGGATGGTACTTTCTTGAAAAACGGTAATCTATACAAGCAGGTCATTGGGTTTACACTGAATCTCCCAAAGTCCTCTGCTTGGCCATAAATTTCCTTGAGCATTCATAAGGCGGTATAATGGAAGGATATACAAAACGGTGGAGTTCCTGTCACCTCGCTATCTTTGGAAACATGCGTTTTGATGTTCTTGAAAAACCTCCAGTTGTCATCAATGTCAAGTAGAAAAGCCCTTTTTTTAGAAAACATCCAATTGGCAGGCGAAACCCCATTTTACTTGGCATACTGTATCTATTGACATTTTGGGACCTTTGCTGATTGTCGCAAATCTCTAAGTACATCCTGATGGCAATAGACCTTTATGCCAAGGTGGTAAGGGCGTGTGCAATCAGAAATTTGGTGGCAGCTACCGTGGCCAAATTCATATTGGAGTGCATAATTTAATGGCATAGTTGCCCAAAGTTCATAATCACTAACAATAGTACTAACTTCACCTCTCATATTCTCCCCAAGTTGTTTGAGTAAATGGCCATCCGCAAGTTTCTAACAACCCTATACCATTCTGAGTCTAATAGAATGTTTGAGCATGTTATTGTATCACTGGTGAACATACTCAGGAAGCTGTTAACAGATATACCATTTGATTGGAATACCCTCCTCTCAACTGCTGTTTTGTCTACAATATCAATTATCACTCTGTGACCAGGGATGAGTCCTTTCCAGCTGATTTTTGGAAGGCACCCAGACCTGCCTGCACTAATATATTACTCTGTAGAAGATACCGCCAGAATTGACTAAAAGAACTATTTGAAAGCTTTGACGTATAATCTTTAACAAACATCAGACTGAAGCGTACTCAATCACTCTAACAAAGAAGATAAAAGTTCTTGACGCTGATCAGCTATGGGATATTGGACACTTGAAGTTTGCGACAGGAGAGATGGTCCTGTTTCATGACCAGACCGAGTTCAGATGGCGGAATATGTTGGCTAGTATATGGATCAGGCCTTTTGATGTAATAGAAAAGATGGGTACTGATGTCTAAACCATCAAGAACCCAGCGAGTGGTCAGATCATCAACTGAATGCACAATAAGTTCCTTTGGACATATAACTAATAAAACAACAATAAAATATAAATAAAGATAGAGAATATAACTACACTGCGTTCATAGGATAAGACTGCATTTATTTGCTAAAGCTTACCTTCCATCGTTAGTCTGTCTTAAGGTCGCCTCACCACCTCTGTTTCTTCTGACAGGATGCACGTTTCTTTTTCTTCCGCCATCTTTCAGGAGTTTGGATTCGCTGGATCTTTTGGGGTTGGTGGAGGAGGAGGCTGAGTCTCCAGAGGATGAGGAGAAAAGGAATGAGGAGTATTGAGATTCTTCATTTATTGGGGGAAGCCCCGACTAGGGGTCACAAATCACCTATGGGCGTATGCCAGATTGGGCTCCCCATTAACTTGGGCTGAGACCAATCTGTAGTATAGGGGATCAGCTCCATCAATATTTTTTAAATTAAAAATGACACAGGTGATTAATGCCAAGGATGTTAAACAAATTATCAGGTTGCAGCGAAATCCTATTTTTACGTGCACCCCAATCAGTTACCTTTCATGATCACCAGAAAATTATGCTGAGGAGGGGTTTACTCCCCTTGTGCTAATATTATTATTTATATCTATATTGTCATCAGCAAAATATGCTGAGATCTCCCTATCCCAATTCCTCCCTTTCCTTATTCCAATTGTAGCCAAGAGGTCCTATAAATATCTCAGGTCTTTATTATAATAAATACCATTTCTTGCAATCTCTTTTTTTAAATTTTAGCATTATTAAAGCCTTTAAGGCCTATTAACTCAAGTGGCTTAGGGCCCTGAATTATACGGGCTGTGTTGGAATTGCTCCCCCATGTCCCAACAAACTAGTGCTCCCTGCCAGGTGCCCCCAAGTTCCCCATGAGAGCTAAATTCCAGTAAGGAGGACGGGCGGTCACTGCTGAGGGCCTTTTCCCCAAGGCTTACCCTGGGCATAACAACTAGGAGTTATGACATGGCTTGTTTTCTGATCCATCAATTTGGTGGGAATCCAGGGTGGAAGCAGTAGATTCAGTTGGGGAGTCCCCAGCTGGTCTGATTTTGATACTGGGCTTACAAGCCCAGGTTACCCTGGCCCCTGCCCCAAGAGGGTAAGCCAGTATGAGGGGGGACTAAGGGCCCCTCAGAACTAGCCTGGGCGGCCAAGCCCAGGATACTGGGGTTCATCCCCGATGCCAGCTCTTATGCCAAATCCAGGACCTAGTCCCATGATGGGTATCATCCCTGATGATGGGACCTCTTCCTGATGCCAGATCTAGTGCCGATGCTGGGTTTCATCCCTTGATGCTGGGACCTCTTCTCAATACTGTCTCTAGCACTAATGCCAGGTGTCATCCTCAATGCTGAGACCTCTTCCCAATACCGGCCCAGCGCCAATGCCAGCTCTTATGCCAATTCTGAAGACATTCCCTGATGACACTCGCCAGATCTCTCCACTGCTTCCATTCTGGCTACTTTGTCCATACACCCTGCCACCTGGATCTAGTGCCCCGTATTGGCTCTATCCCCTCACCAAGGCTTAGATGGGCCCTGTCAGGATTCTATCTCTACTGGATGAAGCCCCAAATAGGAGTTGCAACCCACCTATGGGTGGATGCTGGATTGGGCTCCCCATTGACTTGGGTTAGTCTGATCCAAAGTATCAGAGATAGGCCCCAATAATATTTAATTAAATTAACAATTGACACCGGTGATATATGCAAAAGAATGTATAACGAATTATCAGGTTGCGGCGGAATCCCATTTTAGTGCTTGCACCCCAATCAGTTACCCTTTTGTATCACCAGCGAATTATGCTGAGGATGGTCCCAATCCCCTTGTATTAATATTATTATTTTATATTTATCTTGTTATCAGCAAATGATTTGAGATCTCCCTATCATAATTCCTCCCTTTCTCAATCACAATTTTAGCCTCAAGGTCTTATATATACCTCAGAACTTTATTATAGTAAATACCATTTCTCGTAATCTCTTTTCCTAATCTAGCTTTATTAAGGCGTTAAAGGCTTATTAACTCTCTGGGGGCTTTGAGGCCCTGATTTATATATAGCCAGGTTGGAGTTGATCCCCTGTGTCCCAACATGGATGTGTCAGGGAAGCCAGGAGATTGATTTAAATGTGCTCCTGAGTACCAGGAGCAAGAACCAAAATCACATCTGCTGGTGGTTTCAGGATAACAAAGAATACACAACCAAGGTGGGAGCTAGATGAAGAAGTCAGTGAATGAGGAGTTGGGTTCCAGATCTTTGGGAAAAAATGTGACAAGTGCCAGAAAATCTAAGAGTAATTCACCCAGAATGGGATAGGTGTGTGGGAAGAGGGTAGACACAGAATAAGCCGCCTGATGGGCCCACTCCAGCGCCGCCCAATGGCGTTCCATTTCTGAACCCAACTCATCTGGGTGAGGAAGACCATGTTTCCAAAAAAGTGCCATATTGTGGAGATACCAGGTTGTGTCATTGGCGTCCAGCGCTTCAAACGCTGTGGAAACCCCAGAATGCATGCGTTCAGCTGGCTGTTCTGAAAGTTCACCCTCAGCGAGCAAAAGTGATTTGGAGCATGTGAGAGTTACTCTAACCAGCTATCTAGCACACATCGTAAAAACCATAGCATCCTTTGTACTGATAGTACCGATGAATGAGTATCAACAATAGGAGGAAGAACTAGACGGCTGAAGCCAAATTCCAGGAGCCGCGCTGCTTCATCAAATGAAGGACCACTGATTTGCTCTCCTCCCTAGCGCAGCGCTACAAGATCGCCAAAGGGGGCATGCAAGGATGACACATGACCACTGAGCTCAATAATGAGCTCCTCCTGAGTCAAACAACGGGGCATCTATCTCAGGCACTCATTCAAAGCTAAGAGTAACTGACAGCTTTGGTAGTACAGTTTGTCCATGGTTGCCCACATCTTTGTCACTCCAAGATCTAAGATCCTCCAGGGTTTGGGGGCTTGGTCACATATGGAGAGCAGGAAATTTTAATATAGACGTTAACAGATGTAGAACCACAGACTTATTGTCCAGTAAAGGGAAAAGATCAGGAATTTTGATACAACTGAAATAAAAATAAAATATTGATGGTGGTTATAAGTTATCCACTAGAAACGAGTTTAGAATAATTTATGATTTAATACAATTCAAGATGAGCAGATGCTATGTGCTTAAACCAGCTGAAGTATAGAAATCCGCCAAAACCTTTAAATAACAAGACGAGCATGATGGAAGTTGATGAGAAGCTGAGTAGATGAGAGGATGGGCCAGAGAGTGGGCAGAAAGATGGGCATAAGAGAAAATGAAGGAAAAAGAGAGGGAGTTGTTTTAGTTTGAGCTGTAGAGCGATTCTGAAAGTTAATGATTCTGAAGGGTGAACAGTAGAAGGATTCTTTCAATTAAGAAAGAATGTAGTTCCTAGAGCTCTTGAACTACATTTCATTAACTTTTTGTATTCTTTTAGTTATGGTATTCATAATGTCAATCCTGTTGTATCAGTGATTGTTAGCTCCTGTATAACTTTTGGCGGAGTGTATTCCAATACGCTAAATTTCCAACAGTGAGGTTTAAATATGGGCGTTGCTCTCTTCTGTAATATAGAGGTTTGGCGGCATAACTTATCAACTTGCATTTAGATAGGGTAATTTGTCCTAAAACTATCTTTGTTATGACAGAAAAAATTTAAGCATAGAAAAAGAGAGAGCTGAGGCTATATCAGGAATCCTTTTATGCAATGGTAGTCTAAGAAATTTTGCCTGTGAAATAATGGTTAGATGGAAATTCACGGTAAGAAATATTGGCAAAGGTGCAGCTAGCATTAAAAGTACCTTAATTAATACCATTCATTTGGAAAGTAAAATAAAGTTTTAATAGATTTATTTTTCCAATAAGATATTTACTTTTGATTTAACCTCTTAATATTCATTAACCATTATTTACATCTAAGGACAATAATATATTGATCCAGGAGATTATATGAAGCTAATCATATAGAGTAGTGACAAGAATAATATTAATACAAGTCTTAAATTTTAGAAATTAACCTCAAAGTCAACCATCTGTCGATCTATTGCCTTTATATAATAGACAACTGAAATTCTATTCTTTTATTTTATAAAGTGAAGAACCAGCCACCTTCACTAGCAAGGCCTGACATCTAATTTTATGAAACTCCTGTTGAGATTTTTCCCATATCCCAGTCTGCAAGATAACCTGGTATCGCTAGGGGAAAATTCCCTAAGGCGAAGTGAATCAGAAATCATTTGGCCCAAGTTTTGGAGTAACTACATTTGGGGGATCTTGGGATATTCACCTGTTAATATCCATCGGGGATTGATCTGGAAAAATACTTAAGATCTCATCAGGCGGTGTTGGCAACATAATAGGGGCATCTGATAGTGATTAACTATCAGGTGTA
The DNA here is from genome assembly GCA_022478985.1 of Massospora cicadina. Classification (NCBI taxonomy): domain Eukaryota; kingdom Fungi; phylum Entomophthoromycota; class Entomophthoromycetes; order Entomophthorales; family Entomophthoraceae; genus Massospora; species Massospora cicadina. The sequence continues at coordinate 83,367 of JAKSZP010017257.1, forward strand.
CCAATTGGGATTGGTTGGGTTTCATCACCAACTGACTGGAAATGAATAGCAAGTTTTGAGGCGAGTGATGCCACCTGCAACTAGCAAATTGGTCAGTTGGTGAGTGACCTGCCTTAATGAGTAATAAGTCCTATTACCTAAGCAGGTTGCTAGCCAAATATGGTTGGTTTGCTTGGATTGAGAGGAAAACGTTAGGAACACGTTTTTGAATCTTTCATTTTAGGTCTTGAAGATGTCCAATGACGGAATCCTAGCCAGGATGAGGAAGACCATCCCTGCTGAGACAAGATGGGTGATTCAATGGCAATGGCTGTTGTTTCATCGAAGAGGTGTCAATCAAGGGTTAGAAGGCCAAATTCTTCACTATATATTCCTTAGGGCACACTATAATAAAAAGAGCTAGACAATAAGAGTTAGATAACACCACAGATATTACATAAAATAATAAAGGATTATTCATTCAGGATATAGTTTAAAGAGTAAACTATCATCTGCTTCCATTGTGCTATTATGTCTCAGGGATATTATTGCTGAGTGCAATAATTGGAATATTCTTAGAGAAAAGAGTAAAGATCAGAGCGGGGATCTAGAGAAGAAGGAGTCACAATTGGGGATAGCTGCCAACTAAGTGTTGGACCAAAGAGACTGTCACCAGGGTATTTCACCAAAGATTGGGTGGACAAGAGCAAGGGAGCAAATCCCTACGAGTGTGACATTATGAGTATTTAATTGGGAATACTGCAGAGCGTTGGGCCAAAATATAATAATTCGTACTCAACTACAGATAATAGTCTCCATACTATTATTTTTTAATAATATATTCTACTATACAATGCGATGAAGTGCACAAGGAAACCAAACCTGTGCTGTAAAAAGGTTATTAGGGTTTCTTGTCAATAACAACCAAGGTAGATTTTTATAATTTGGTGCTCACTACAGGGGTAGTTGAGTTGAAGAATATAGAAAATGATGTTTTATGAAGATGTTTCCAAGTTTGGAAATAAGTTGCTGAAGGAAGTACAAAGATAGAACGTGAAGAGGATCACGTTCAGTGGCGTTCACCCATCTCAGTAGTGGAGCTCTGAGTGAAGCAAAAGGAAGATACTAAAGTTCAGGGAAAAGGAATTGCAGCCTAGATATAAAACTATCTAGAGCTGCAAGGAAACCAGTTTCACCGGATATCTACTTGAGATGAAGAGTATCAGCAAGGCCAACTTGGGTTGGAATTGGGCCCGCTGGAAATAGTCCTAAGAGAGAGCAGGGCTAACTCAGGTTGAAATTAGGTCCACTAGAAATAGTCCCGAGGAGCAGCAGGATCAACTCAGGTTGAAATTGGGTCCACTTTAAATAGTCCTGTGGAGAGAGTGTTTAGATGAGGCATTGGACGAAATAGGAAGCAATCAATCCGGAGAATTGGATTGCCATACCAATGAAGATATGAAGACAAAACAGAAAATGATTAATCCAAGATAGTGAAGAAAATCATTTGAATCAATAACACTCAATCATTGGTCAGAAGTTGCTGGAGACGATTTCATCAATTCAGGAGAAATTGGATGAAACTAACAATGCCAGAACGACCTGTGTAATTAATGATAGCCATGAAGGCTAAAAATCGTTTTCAAGAGAAAAATGATCTTTAAAAAAAGGACGAAACTGTTGGCTAATGAGACATGAGATTCCAAAGCATCAGTTGCCAAAATAAGAGATGAAATTAGGACCTGTGGACTAACAAACAGTCGGGATTAAAGGCCTAATTTTCAAGAGAATTGCCAAAAGTTGGCAAGTGTAGCCTATAGTGAAGAAACAGAACTGCTGGTTGTATAGGGAGAAAGGTCAATACTAATTGGTAGTATTGAGCCTAAGAGAAAATAGTTGCAATGTTCTCAGAGGACCTCTGAACCATTAAATGGATATGTCCTGAGATTTTGGTCAAGTCCTAGAAGAGGACCACTGAACCAAATGGTTGGTTAAATCTTAAAAAGAAAAGATTTTGAACAATGATAACTGATAGGTTTAAGTACCTTTGACCCAGTTTGGTTGAAGGGGAAAAGAAGGACCTCTGAGCCTTTTTGTAGGTTGCAAGTCCCATTGCAATAGAAAAATACAAAATAATATATATAATATTAAAATATCGACTTTATGGTCTGAATTTCAGACCTTTGAGATGATGAGAAATCCTGATGGCCAAACAGAGGAAGTTCCATTCTTAATGAAATGGGATTACCAGCTGGGGTAATCAAAAGCATCAACCTATTGGTTGATTGAGAGAAGCTCGCTGATATGTCAGAAGGCCAGCAAGAGGAGGTTCTCAAACTATTTGAAAAGTTTCGGGAAGTGTTCACTCAGGATGACCACGATTTGGGATGTGCACAAGATGTGATCCACAAGGTCAACACTGGGGAAAATTTGTCAATAAGGATGAGATCAATCTGATAACTGAAAGCTGCTGAAGTGGTAGTGGAGGATGAAATCAGCAAACTAGTGAAGCATTGGCTTCTAGTTTTGTCATCAAGTCCCTGGGTGAGTCCAATTCTGATTGTGAAGAAAAAGGATAAATCCAACCGGGTGGTGATTGGCTACTGAAGGCTGAATAGAATTTTGAAGAAGGATTCATATCCCCTACTGAGGATTGACAATGCACTAGATTGTTTGGGAGAAGCAAAGTATTTCTCTGTGATGGATCTGATCTCGGGATATTGGCAGATTGACTTGCCAAAGTAAGACCAGGAAAAATGCGTGATTATTACCGCGCATGAACTATACTAACTGACGAAGATGCCCCAGGGTCTATGTAGTGCGCCTGCAATATTTCAGAGGGCCATGGATGCGATATTTAGTAACATGAAGCTGTTGTGCATCCTGGTATGTCTGGACAATATAAACATGTTCAGTAAGACGTTTACTGATTACCTACACCACTTGGAAGAATTATTCAAGTGATTGTCCATGGCTAGCCTGAAGATTAAACTGAGGAAGTGCCACCTCTTTAAGAAAGAGTTGGAATATCTGGGATTTGTAAACAACTCCAGTGGATTGCAGCCGCAAACCCAGAAGATAGCAGCCATATAATGGATGGCTGTAATGAAGAGTGTCTGAGACATCCAAGTGTTCCTTGGGATGGTCAAATACTACAGAAGATTTATTCAGGACTTCCCCTGAATAGCTGAGCCATTATTCCATTTATTAAAGGATCCAAAAAAAGGGTTCATATGGAATAAGAGGCCCAGGACTCCTTTTATAAGTTACTCCAGTATTAAATAAATTCGCCAATTCCGAAATATACAAATTTTGATTGGGAGTTTATAATTCAAACTGATGCTTTGTTGACGGTGATCAACGCCATACTGAGTCAAGTAGACAAACTTGGGGACAAATATCCAGTGGCATATTTGAGCCAGACACTCTCAGCCACTGAGAGGAACTACACCATGACTGAGCATGAATGCCTTGCAGTCATTTATGCATGCAAGCAGTTTCAGGTATACATCTACAGAATGCACTTTAAGGTAGTAACGGAACACTCTTTGATGCATTGGCTTCAAAATTTGAGAGAGCCAGAAGGACGACTGGCCCAATAGCACTTAAGCTCCAGGCTTATGATTATGAGATTGTCCACCGAGTGGGGGCTTCTCACCAAAACGCGGATGGCTTATCACAATTACCAATGGTCTAGATGGTATATACACAGGCAGATGAGCTATTCCAGAGAATGGTCAACAGAAAAATCAGGGACAAGCACCAAAAAATCCAAGGTGCTCTTTGGAAAGTGATGAAAAACACTGAGACCATGGATGGATAAGTATTTAAAGTGATCAATGGGAAGCAGTGATTATTCCCAAAACTGTTAAAAAAAAAGCGATAGTGCAAGCAGCTCACAAGGTTGTCGGGCATGGAGGCCTGAGAAAAACAACTGACCATATTCACCAGTATTATTAGTGGGAATCGATCAACTACAATGTCGTGGATTATCTAGCTTGTTGTGTGGAGTGCCAGCTGCACAAACCACATAAGAAAACAACTGGATACTGACTGGTCCGCCCTGGATTTGCCTGGCACATGGTGTCCATCAACGTGATGGGACCGCTGATGATGAGCACAGGGGGAGTCAAGTACATTATATTTGCCATTGACCATCTGATGAGATGGGTTGAGATGAAGGCCCTAACAAAAGTAGATGCTACCAGTACCGCGAGGTTCATCCTGGATCAAGTAATACTGGTATGGATGTCCGCAGGTCCTTCTTAGTGACAATGAGACCAACTTCACATCTCATGTGATCCTGAGATTAAATGAGATAATGGGGATCAGAGGAGTCATGTCAGTACCTTACCAGCTGGAGACGAACGGACTGGTAGAATGGGTGAATGGTTCACTGGCCATGACGCTTAGGAAGCAAGTTGCAGGAAGAATATAAGGGGAGTGTCTATAACTCTCCTGTTCCCAGAGGGCAGTGCTTGGTGCACAGGCCCAACGCTAAGGAAAAAGAAGTTAGAAAAAGTTATTATTGCCCAGAAGAGGGTGCTGGAGTAATAATAACTTAAGCAAATAAATTCTATAAGTAACCAGCCAAAACTGTCATAGTGCACACTGAGAGAAGGGGTAAACGACACAGGTTGGAGGGGACCTGGATGAACCAACATTGCACTATGTGATAATATTATTGTGTTCACAATGGCAAGTTTAACGGAGCATGAGACCTCCACAAAGGGGTCCGCGCACAGGATCGTTCAGAATAACATATAAAAAATGGTAAAAATGGGGTAATTTTATTTGGGAAGTCGACCAACAAGGATGTTGGTCAGGGGAAAACATATTTAAACTTGAATGGGGGAATAAGAGTTATGCTACAGTGGGCCCAAGCACTGACCCACCAATAGGGCAACACTGCATCCAAATTAGTTGAATAGGCTGAAACTGACTTCACTCAGGTGATTGATTGAAGTTGGATTTGATCTGAACATGTTGTTTCATAAATGGAATAGGTTTTAAAACCCAGTTCCTCGACAAACCAAATTCAACCATCTGCTTTAATTTGGTAGACCAACCATTTTAACGCATGGACCAATGTAAGGGGCTGGACACTTGGAACCCCACCAGTACCAACCTGGGCATATTTTGCCCATACCCAGCGTTGGTCTAGGGTATACTTCAGGTCTGGGAGGCCCTGTAATTCACCTTCTGGGCCTCCTGGCGCCCAGCCTTATCCTTAGGGTCAGTCCCTACTATGATGTCATGGGACCATGACAAAGAAACTCCATGTGGGGAACATACCTGAGTTCATTGACATTCGCCTACAATATTAGTCATCATACAGCGATGGGAAAGACGCCGTTTAAGTTGTTATATGGGATAAAGGCTGCGTTGCCACCAATTTTATATTCAGTGGTGGAACCTACATTGGGGATGAGTACTGAGCAATACCTGAACTGACTGACAAATATCATGATCAATATACAATTGCAAGCATTTGATACAACCTTGAAGAAAAGGATACAAGCTAAATTGATGGACAATAAGAACTAACTGGCCTTAGCCAAATATCAAATTGGGGAAAGAGTTTCCTATTGTGATAACACATGGTTTTGGAAGAAGAAACAAACTAGATGCATTGTGTTTGGGTCCATTTAAAGTAATCACCAAGATGTTGACTGATGCCTACTCCATCAAGAATCTCTTGGATGGAAGAGTTGTGATTTATGTCCACACTAAGTATCTAAAGCGATGGATCAATAAAAAAAATAAAAGAGTTCTCAAAGGACTGATGAACCATTAAGTTGGTCATGTCCTGATGATTAGGTCAAGCCCAATAAAGAATTCTGAACCATAGAAAACTGGCAGGTTTAAGTACTCAGAACCCAGTTTTGGGGAAAAATAAAAAAAGATGACCGCTGAACTGAAACAAGGTCAGGTCCCATAGAAAAAAAAGAATAAAAATAAAAAATTGATAAGAGATCTTGGGAAAAAAGAAGATTATGAACACATAAATAAAAAATCAAGATAATTTTATAAATTTTATTTTTATTAATTCTCCTTGTATGGGGATGATTCCGCCTATGTTGCCTCTTGGAGGAGGGAGGATGGATTGCAGTAGGAATGAACAGCCCATCAAAATGGATATGAGATTGGATGCTAGTGAGGGCTAGACCTACACAAAACCACGTTCTTTGAGTGGATGCTGAGCCCTGCGAGAAAGTGACTAGGGGGAGGGAAATTGAGATGTTGGATGAAGACAATTTTGAAACCCTGGAGCAGGGAGGAAAGCAACAGTATAAGTAAAGGCAATCATTGAATAACCCTGAGTAATCCCGATACAGTACTTGAGCTGGAAGATTAGTTCTGAGCGCCTGACAACAGGCTTCATCAAGAACACAGGACATATGGGCTGGCAACAAAGAAGGTATGCTTGATGGGGTTTGCTGAATAATGCCCCCTATCAATGCCATCAGCAGAAGATACTGATGGGAAGCTCCAGAGAAGTGAAAGTCGTGCAGGGAGCATATTGCATCCTGAAAGCAATGACTACAGGCTTCTCAGAAGCTAAAGCTGAAAGAATGATGGAACCTGGGTGAGGCTGGAATCTTTATGGACCAACTTTAAAGAACTTGGCCAGCAAAGCAAATATCATAAGCGGCATATCCTGATCCAGGATGTTATCAAAATCAGAGGTATTCAGCGTTAGGGTCAAAGCCTCAGTGACTTGGCCCCAGAGTTCAGTGTATTGGAGCTGAAAGTGAATACTGTTACCAATGGTGAGCTAGGAGGCCATAACAATGGGTATGTAATATTGGCTGAGTTGGAAGAGGTACTCAGGAAGCAGGTATGACCTGTCAAGAAAAAAGTGATCAAGAGCAAATAGCATAATCTCTTGAGCATCTAAAACGATGGTTGGTGCACCAGTGAAAGGAGCCAAATCCAGGAGAGTTTGAAGTCCAACTCTGGAATTGATGGCAGAGTAAGAATCAGCTAAGAGTTGTTCAAAATGATCACAAGCCTGGTTTTGGAGGGATTAGTTGCCATTTTCGATAATTTGATGGAAGGACTAGCTGCTGGTGCCATACTAGGCATATGAGTCCTTGAAGGACCATAGAGGTTCCACCAATCATCTCAACTCATCTTCTGGAAAGGACAGAGGTCTTGATCAGACAGACTGTTGAGGAGCTGCTGGTATTGTGGCTCAGAATTTGACATATGAGCTGGACGAGAGGGGCAATGTTGGACTTATATGGAAGTTGACATTATGCACTCTACAATCCATTAAGCTCCAATTTTGGAGAAATTAATCTCAAAAGTAATGAGATAAGCTTTTCAAGGGAAGAATTAGTTTGACTTGATCCAAGAGGTTATGAAAGAAATAACAAGGGAGAACAGAAATAAGTATTCTTAACTGAGCCATGAAATGAACATTGATCGCAAGAGTCTCATGTCTAGGAAGAGGAGAAAATCAGGAAATCAAGGACGCTAGACCAAGAATCCTGAATATGACAGTTGGTCATTTATACCGTGATAGGGGAAAGACTGGATCCCAGGACAATATCGTTATGACTAAATCAATCAGCCCAGAATGACAATAGGTCGTGGGACTGCACTTTGAGAAGGCAGTAGCAAGGAGGAAGAGAAAGAGAAAGAACTCTGTATGCCAAAGGTCACCCTGAGAAGCGTTGAGTATTGACAAGTGTACTCCGCTTGAACCAATGAAGTATTTGACCAATTGTCTGAAGTGGTGTTCTCATGCTCATTCCTTTTCTCACTGGAAATCTAGGCAAGGGGGATGTGTTGGGAGCTTTTTGCCCATATTCCCAGCATGCTAGATTACTTATTTTGCTTGGGAAAAATTCCAAGGCGAAGTGGATTGAAAATAGCTGGCCCAAGTTTCAGAGTAACTATGTTCAGGGGATTTTAGGATATTCTCCAGGTCATATCTGTCAGGGATTGATACGGTATAAATACTTAAGATCTCATTGGGTGGAGTTGCCAATGAAATCGGGGCATCTGATAGTGATTAACTATCAGGTGTACCGATTGGGATCATTTAAGTTTTATCACCAACTGATTGGGAATGAATAGCAAGTTGTGAGGCAAGTGATGCCACCTGCAACTAGAAAATCGATCAGTTAATGAGTGACCTTCTTTAAAAGGGTATTAAGTCCTATTACCTAAGCAGGTCGCTAGCCAAATATGGTTGGTTCACTTGGATCAAGAAGAAAATGTTAGGGACACATTTTCCGACTCTTTCCATTTTAGGACTTGAGGATGTCCAATGATAAAATCCTAGCCAGGATGGGGAAGACCATCGCTGTTGAGCTGAGGTTGGGTGATCTAATGGCAATGGCTGCCGTTTCATCAAAGAGGTGCCAACTGAGAGTTAGACAGCCAAATTCCCCACTATATATTCCCTAGGGTTTACTATAATAAAAAAGAGCTAGACAATAAGTGTTAGATAACACCACAGATATTACAGAAAATAAAGGATTATCCATTCAGGTTATAGTTTAAAGAGTAAACTATCATCTTCTTCCATTGTGCTATTCTGTCTCAAGGATATTATTGCTGAGTGCAATAATTTATAACCTCTTAAAGAAAAGAGTAAATATCTGAGTGGGGATCTAGAAAAGAAGGAGTCACAATTGGGGATAGCTGCCAATTAAGTGTTGGACCAAATAGACTGTCAGCAGGGTATCTCAGCAAAGATTGGGTGGAAAAGAGCAAGGGAACAAATCCCTACGAGTGTGACATTACAAGTATTTAATTGGGAATACTGGCTGAGCGTTGGACCAAAATATAATAATTCATACTCAACTACGGATAATAGTCTCCAAACTATTACCAATAAGTAGTTCATTCTACTATACAACTTGATAAAGTGTATGAGGAAACTGAACCTGTGCTGTAAAAAGGTTACTAGGGTTGCTTGCCAATAACAACCAGAATAAATTTTTATAACTCCTTTTTAATTATCATCTAAAAGTATACCTTTTTATATGAGAAATACTTATAGGTCTGCACATTTTTGGTTATGGAGGCTAGATATAATGCATTAGTATAAGAAACTTCTTCAGAAGTCCCATTTCTGGTGTTATACCACTATAGTAGATGACAATGTCTCCCAGCACACTTCATAGCCAAAATGGGTCCCAAATAGCAGCATTCCAATGGATGCATGGTCTAGGTTTTAGACAATATGGACATTTGTAAATTTTTAACCCAATTTTCCTGTTCATAGTTCACATGTAATGTATTGTTGTTCAAAAATATACTTTACCCGCTCAGCAAGTCCATCCATTTGGGGTGATACACAGTTGGCAGGAAAGTTTTGATGCCAAGATTTGAGATAACCTGCTTCTAGAGATGTGAAGTGAACTATTGGCATCTGTATGAAATCACTTCCTTGGGTACCCCGTGAAGTAGGAAGAACTTCTTGATGAGTGCCGAGGCTGTCTCCTTAGATGTGATAGTGGTTGTGTGGATGATATGAGACATTTTTGTGAACCAGTTGACAATCACAAATATTACCTATACCTCTGGATTTAGGAGATTCCACTATATAATTTAATTAACCAACTCTCAAGGTTTCTAAGAAATCTTTGAATGTTTTAAATGAACCTCAGGATTTCCTTTCCTATTCTTAGTATGCTTACAAGTCTCAAAACTAGTCAAATACATGAATATATATCCAATAAACCTTGACTGACAATAAGCTCTTCAAATGATTGTCACCATCTTAGTTCATCTGGTTTAATACATTCCTGAGTCATGGTATTCATGAAAGATTGCCAATCATTAGGGCCCCTCAGGAACATTCAGACACTGCTTCCAAAAAAACAATTGTTTTTTAGGAAATACATCTTCTGATACATTTCACTATATAAGTTCTAGCTAGGGTTAGTCTTTACACCTTGACAAAATGCATTAGCTTTCTGTAAAATCATATTTTGTCCTTCTATCTCACAACCAAAGTGAGTGAGCTGGCCACTGATTTCCGCGCCTTCAGTGACACGTGTTTGTTATAGTATGTATTTTCCCCTTCTGCAAGCAACAGGTCAGGTATGTGAGTTATAAAATATGGGACCATGGCAACTTTCTCAGGATTTATAACCAATTTTCAGCTTGTAATATGCCAGAGTAAGAGCCCATATGGATTACTTCTGGTTCATTTTAAGCGGATTAAAGTAGTCAGATTTTAGAATAGACATGATCTTCATGTGGGTAACTTTTCTTTCTCGTTGCAATCATTATTACAACCTATTCAATTAAAGACTGAATCTAGTTTAAGAATCATACAGAGGAGATTAGTCTGCGCCCATGTCAGGGAGCAGTTGGGCAAGCAAGGTAAGAGGAGCAGGTGGAAGGCCCGCGGCCTCCAACGTTTGAAAACGCCCCAGAGAATCTGGCGGAATTGACAAAAATACTAAGAAACTGGCGATCACTAATTTCCTGGAGATACTCGCATGGCAAGCACAATGCAACCAGTACATCAACACGCCACACTCCCAGCCACTTTTGTTGGTGGAATTTGGAGTCCGCGTGTTTCTGGACATCCAAAAAACGGCCTTATGGGAAAAATTTTGTGAAGATGTACACACAATTTTCCTGACAGTGGTGTACGTTGCACCTCACTCCATGTCACGCAGTTGGCTGGACCTAGGTTTTGAAAGCAAAATGGCAGCAGACGAGGCTGCAGTGGTGCACGTAGTGGTCGACCTCCCTGAAGGGCAATGGGTCATCGAAACTAAATGCATCAGATAGACAAAATCAAACCAAATTTTCCTTACATTTGACTTTTTGCCTACTACGGTAAAATGTGACAATTTGGAACAACACCTGAAAGATGGTCTTGCCATATATGGCGAAATACAATCTTTTGAAATACAATGCTTCAAACTGATGCCACACCTGTGCACCAGCAAAGCCATTGCAGTACTGACCCCAACTGAGGAGATTGCAAAGGACCTAACCCAGATCCCGCATGCCACTTTTATTGATATTGTAGGGCATACCACCCACCCATTCCGGGTGACCATGGACAGCGCGCCCCCCATCTGCACCCACTGTGATGCATTCAGCCATAAGGCACACGCGTGCTCCATCAAGGAGGGCGTCACATTCCAAGAGCACCCCTCAGCGGCCATGGCCAGCGGAGAGGCGCACTATGAACCAACTGCAAGCACCAAGGAGGCCTTCCCGTGAGGAGCACAAGGCTGCTACCTACTGGTAAAGCCTATTTCCCCACAAGAGCGGAAGAAGGCCAAGCAGGCCCATAGGGCCGCGGCCAAGGAAGCGGCCAAAGCCACCACCACTATCCCACACTCACAACGCCAGGAGGACATGGAGACCTTCGCGGCGGAAGCAACTTGGGAATCCATCAACCAATCAGATTGGGAAGCCCATGCTGAGCGGGCCACTCAATCTGAGGATCCAATGGGAGATTTGATCTCACCAATCGTTGCACCCAAGCTCTGGTTGAAACTGACTTGGGACCCATCCCAACTGAAAAAAAAATTTCAACCCGCTTAATGGTGCACCAAACTCACCCGCCCTGCAAAAAATTCGTCCAACGTCAGGAAAACAAAAAAGAAGGCTAAAGCCAACGCGACTCTTTCCACAAAAATCAACAAAAACTCCAATAGCATTGCTGCTAACACCCATGCTGCTGTGAAGGCCCGCGGGGATCTAGAAGAGGATGGTGGGCCTGGGTGCCCACCCCCTTGCACTTAAGGTGCGATGGGGAAACCTTCACCATAGGGACGTTGAATATTGCTGGACTCAAGGCCTCCCCATCCCAGGCTAGGAAACTGAGTTTTTTACAACACAATCTACCTGTGGATATCCTGGCCATCCAGGAGTCCCACTGTTCATGAGGTTCTGAGGAAGCTTGGAAATCAATGCTCCTCCCATCCCTATCCTTTTGGTCAATGCATTGTGGGGTGCTAGTTCAGAAAAATAATTTTTTCAAATTTTTATCCTCAGAAACATTCCTAAATGGCTGAGTGCTTGTTGTCACCTTCTCGTGGGCTGACGTAGGACACGCAATCATCAACATCTATGCCCCAAATGGTGCACGCAAGCATCAGGAATTTTTCTCGTTGGTCAAATCCCTCCCACTACCCACAGAATCCTTCATAGTCGGTGACATGAACTGTTGGCTAAACACACCATTGGACTGGTGGCCTTCCTCACCCCATGCCCTCAGGGTCATGTAGAACTATGCGTTCTAAAGGCCACCCTTGGGTTAGTGGATGCACTGCTGTGGCATGCCCCACTGCTCAAAAACATGACATGGCCCCACGTCCACAATGGCCAATTAAGGTCCATGACCCACATCGACATTATTCTAACACCGGCGAAATTCAAACCCCACATCTCCCACTTCAAGACAACAAAATTGGAATTCCCCGACCATTGACTGGTCTCACTAACCTACCACCTACCTGTCACGGCTGCTAAGGCCCCACATTGGTACAAAATATGCCCCCCTGAGCTCAGGTCACCAGGATTTTCCACGTGGGTAGAAGAGGCAACTATGGCAAAAAAGTTTGTTGCACCTTTTTGCGTGGACCCCATTTCCACATAGGCAATTTTCAAAGATGACACCATCCGCCACTCCCGCCATCTCTCCTCCAGATGCTCACAAGCCACATCAGCGGTTATCTCGCGCGCTCTGGCAGAATTGGCACACTTGGAGTCCAACATCCCCTTTACAGGATACAGCTCTGCATGGGGATGGAAGTGGGCAGAGGCAGCTGCCCACCTCAACGCACTCGAAAGACAACACAAACATCAAGTTTGTGTTCAGTACAGGGCCACACGCATCACAAAAGGTGACAAGTGCACCGCACATTTCTTTAAAAGAATTTTCGCAACACACTAGAGCGTGTCCTGCACACAGGTGCAAAGATCGGATAATTCAATTGTGGATACACCAGCCAAAGTGGCAATCAAAATGCAACAGTATTACTCCGAGTTGTACCACTCTGACCCAGTTCAGCTGGACGAAGTGGCAGAATTTCTTGACCGAGCCCACATCCACTCCATTTTCTGATACCCAGAAATAATGAATTTGATTACTCTGAACAAATTATGGACAGCCATTTGTGGTGCACTAAACTGAAAATGCCCAGGCCCAGATGGCATTCCATATGAGTTCTACAAAAAATATTTCAAATATATATCCCCACTGCTGCTCGCCTCACTTAACAAAAGCCTGATGGAAACGCGCCTCCTACCAGGAGGACATGAGGCCTTCACTGTCACACTCTTCAAGAAAGGGGATAAGCTAGACTTAGCCAACTGGAGCCCCATTTCTCTAACAAACACAGACACCAAAATTTTAACAAAAATCATGGCTAACCGTTTGGGGACTGTAGCATCTGCCACCATCTTCCCAGAACAATTCAGTTTCATCCCCAGAAGGTCGATTTGGGATAACGTGCACTCTGTGGCTAATGTATGTCAGTCCACAGCCTCTGGGGCACTTGTATTCTTGGACCAACAAAAGGCCTATGATAGAGTAAACTGGGAATACCTCAGGGCCTGCCTCCATCAATTCCGCCTACCCCTTCGCTTCATCAACTGTGTAATGCTTCTCACAGAATCTGCAACAATGGCAGTGCATGGCCTTGGCTTCCTAATCGAAATAGTCCGCCCTCAAAGGGGCTTGCGACAAGGGGACCCCCTCAGCCCACTCTTTATACAACTTCAGCCTTGACCCACTACTGCGAAATGTGAATGCCCAACTCACTGGGGTCCAAGTGCCAGGCCATGCCCCAGTCAAGAAGATGCATTCGCAGATGATTGTGTGGTGGGGGTGTCTAATAATCAAGATGCACGCGCGCTTGAAGCTCTCATCCAGAGTATTCCCAGGTAAGCAACGCGGCACTGAACGCCTCCAAAACTGAAATCATCCTCCTTGGTCAGTTTCAGAACTGCTGGACCCCAGCAATTAGTTCCCAACCCGGCCCATCTGCTCGCCCACGTCCTCGCCCTACTAATTCACAACACACCGCCCCACTGGTGCTCCCCTTCGTGCCACGTCCTACCATAGGACCAGTACGCCATCTGGGCATGTGGATGGAGGCAGGCGGATATGCATCAGCAGTAATGGAGTGCCATATTCTGTATAACGTGACAAAGCGAATCGCCTCTCTCAGAGCCCACCCCTACTTCCTTTACTGACAGGATTGTTTAGCCAACTCCATGCTCCTCTCAAAGTCTGGTTTGGAGCCCATGCCATCCCCTTCTCCCCAAGCTTCTACAAATCCTTGTACGCCTTGCTGCAAGGATGGCTTTGTCGGGCCGCCTTCCACCAGTGCGGCTAGAGGTCATGTTTGGCCCTCAACATCATGGTGGCATGGGCCTGCTTGACTTCAAAGCTCATGCCGCCAAGATCCTGGATACCTGGATTGCGGCCGTCACCACCCCTACACCCCCTCCCAACACTGGTCCCGCGCAGCCCGCTCCAACTTCTCCCGCGCCTTGGGCCTCAACAATCCATTGAACCCCCACTCCCTGATGAAATACCTCGCTTCACATACATCGGCCACAGGTCCTCACGGGACTAAAACCCACTACAAACGAATCCTCCCTCTCCATGCGGAGCGCTGAGTGGAGAATTCGTATTAGTGGACATACAGCCCAAAGAGGCCGCCCCTCTCCTCAGTTCACACAAGAGGTACAGGGGCTACCCATCCATAATGGCGTGATCCTCATTGACCCCATGTCCTATCCAGGGTGGACTACCTGGACATGATGGACATCCCTTACTCCATTGAGACCCAAAAAAATATCTGGAAATATGTACACCATCCTCTGTTGCAACCTCAAGTCTTCTCCCATGTGTGGCGCTGCCTGAGGCGGGTGTATCATACAGCTGAGCGCTCTAACGCTTTACACTCATCCTTTGTCGTGTGTGGCCAGTATGGAACGCTGTTTCACCGCCTGGAGAAGTGCCCTACCTCTAAAGTGATATGGCGCGAAGTTCAACGTTTTCTGGGCCAGTATCAAACGCATCCCTTCAGTCTGTCAAGAGGTATGTTCGCTATTTCAATGGCCTCCCTCCTTCTTCCCTCCCTTCGTGCTTTGGTGGTTGCAATCGCCATGTGGACCATCCACACGATTGTCTTAGATGCCATCTCAGGCTCCACCCCCACCCTCCCAGAAGTGGTCCACAGATTCCGGTCCCATTTGGTGGACCACTTTCAAGCGTGGATGTTTGGATACCTCCCATCGCGTCGCCGACAGCTGGTCTCTTCCTGGTTCCCAGTCTGATTTATCAAATCAGACCCCTTCCTCCACACGTGCTCAATTGTGGCTATGGCCCCTTCACACGTTTCCTCCCCCTCCCCATAAGTGGCGTTCCCGCTGGCAACAAGAGATAGCATCGCTTCTCTGGGGTGCCTCCCCTGGTACTAAGTTTTGTCTCTTCTGAGTCATATTTGGAAGTGTCCGTCCCATGGTCGGCCTTCCCCGCAATAAATTGACATGATCTTCATGTGATGCTTTTTCTCACAAAAGTAACGTCGCCAGTGTTTCATGGTCTAAAAAGTATCCAGCATTTCTTTTTCATAAATAAGTAATTCCATTTGGCCAGGATAGCTTCTTTTTAATAGCAGACTACAGAAAAAGCCCACTAATATCTCCTCACTGCAACAAAACCTCTAAGCAGGTATTTATAAGCTTCTGTCTCACCATGATAGTCTTTGTATAAATGGGAAAGGCCAACACTGGTAAGAGATAAATGCAGGCTATAAAGCAGAAAGTTTTTTAAACATCTGAGACCATTCAAGATAAAGTCATCTATGAAGGGAGTGGTAAGGGAACACAAATAGAAAAACTTTACTAAGATCCTGAGAAATTTTATAATTCTGAAACGTTTTAGACATCTTGGATAGTAGGTGTAGGAAAAGATGTGATGACGTATAACTTGCTTGGTGCCACAGTGAACCTATAACTACCCACAACATAGCTGAGGAATTATCTCTTTTTGCGCAAAATCTCACCTTGATAGCTTAGAGTATTTTATACTTTGGTTAATTTAAAGATGCTTTTAAATGTTGAAGGAAATCTCTCTGATAACTTTCTATACAATATCTATTTTCTAATCAACAAACGCAGAACTGGCCATGTACCCGCCCAACACCATTTTGATTATTTTATGGAGCTTTCTAAGTGCGTTGCACAAGTTAAACAGCATATCAAGATACTTAAACAATCCAAACAGCGTCTTAGAGTCCATTTTTCATTTAATTTCTTCCCTAATCCAGATATGTTTGATGCATAGTGAAAGTTTACCTTAAAAGATAATAGCCACAAACAGCTGATCACTAAGGTATTGAGTATCAGGAAAGTACATTGATTTTGAATGAGGATATCATTTATTCTGGTAAGATCCAAGAACGCAAACCTCTAACTCTCTTACTTACAAACAAAATTAGTGATGAAAAGGGGACTAGGACACCCAAACTAGACTTTTTACAACATAGTATAAGTACGCGTGCAAAGAAACCTTTTTACACAAGATGCAACTATCTGTTAGTCCATGAGTAGGCAGAATCCCTTCTACCAAATCTATTTAATGATCAAAAGGACTGTGAGCAGGCAACTGCTATGCCTGTTCTTTTCTATATACTGGAGACTAAGTTTAAAGATAACTTAAAATATCACTTTAACGCCTTTTTTAAAACTAAGATTTCCAATATATAATTGTAAAGACAAGTCTTACTACCGCCCTTTTTTATCGCTTCTCAACCCCATGAGTATGAAAGTGTTTGAGTTTGACAAAGTCATGCTGAAGCTCCTTCTGTCACATCAAAGTAGATTAAAGAATTACAAGCGTGGCAATCTTTAGGATCCATGATCAAACATCAGTTTTTAGAAAACCAGCTTCCAATCTTATTGGGTGGGGAAAACCTTAGCATCCAACTGCACTCCATTTCCAAGGGTCACAGCCAGTGCCTGAGTCCTAATTGCTGCACCCAACTGCTGTTAGTATAGTAGTGAGCCAAGGAAAAACTGTACTGTTTGGGTTGGTGCCTGAACACTCCCTGTAGTGGTTCCATAATAAAGGAGACGCTCTACTTTTTTGGAGCAAAAAAGGAAGGAGGAATTGAGTTTCTAGGGTTTCTGAAGAGGTGAAAGCGGTTGAGGTAATTTCTCAGTGCTGTTTCTTCATGTTACTCAGTGAGAGCTGAACCAAAAGTTCCGTCATAGGCTCTATTAAAATCAATAATAGCACAAGTTGTTACTTATTGATTAAACCAAACTTATATATGCTCAACTTTATAAAAATAAAGTAAAGCTTGGCTTATAGTAATAAACCAAATAACCCAACACCATTTTATTAGCAGAATCTCAGATTACATGGCCAGGTGGGGGCTATTTTATACTGAACCTCACACCTATTGTCAATCTTGAATAATATAATACGGAAATTGCTACCTCAATTGATATTCCATGTTAAAATTTGGTCAAGTTTTTTAAGCTATTCTCAAGAGGTTTAGGTAAGTTCAGAATGTCCAAATTTTTTTGATAATCTCACAATTTGGTGATGATTCAATCCCCGTTTCCAACCTTTTCTTTATGTTCCTTCTATTTTTACTCAATTTTGTTTTATTACCTAAATTTTAAACCTGGGGTTGCCTCAGGTGTCAAATTTTTACAATTGTGATGGCTAATGATTGATCCAAAAGTTGGAGCGGGGGATTGGGTACCATGATGTGGGAATGTATAAAATTCATTAGATCTGCACAGAATTGCCTGATTTTTCCTAGGTAAAACCAAGCAAATATTTAAATGAGGGTGGGTTTATCTTACAAAAGTGTTAGGGAAGATACATGACAAACAGGGAGTGGCAGCAGCTACCCATACTTCATCAAAAGTATGCCCTAGATCAGAAATACGAATAAGAGGTGGGACCTTGAGGTTTGAGCCTTTTAGACTTAAAAGGGTGCATGCCCTATTCAACTTAAGGACAGGAGCTTCAGGTCTTATATTACCAGAAATAGAAGTACAGGTCAACGCCCCCTTGGGCATTTCCCAAGGCGTAATTTTCTGTGTGTAATGAGAATTTTGATGGTTTTAATGGTGGCTGTCAGGATTTGAGATAGAAATCAAATCAAATTCCCTTCTTCTGAATCAGGCCATGCAAATCAGTCAATAACCTACCCAAGCTAAATCTATTTCAGGATACTTTTCCCCTATTCCTGAGTCACGTGGGGCGGCATTTCCACCCATTCAGTCAGGTGAGTGACGCTATCCATTAAGGACGCCCACGAGGAGGCCATTCCAGAAGATCAGTAAAGATCCTGAATGGATGAGGCCCCAACAAGTCCAAAGGCACTGAGTCCCAACGCACCCTATAAATATCGAGGCCTTTTAGTTTAATAAAATATTCAGTATTCTAACCCATTTTCCCATTTCCTCATTAGCGCTATTTCCAAATTTCTAGCTTCAAGCCACTGCGAACCCCAGCGCCAGTCCAAAGAACTGTAGAACCGAAAGTGGCATTCTTGGAAAGGTAAGGTGATGGCGCATTGGGGTTGGCCCTGTGGAAATTTGAAGCCGCTCCTGACAATTTTTGCAATCATTGTAAATAAACAATTATCTAATAAGATGGGAATCCTTTCCAAGATATCAAGTATTGTAAGCTGTATTTAACATTCTGTGATTTCAAAATTCCGCTCTACCTCAAATTCTGGTGCATCATAATGGGTTCATTCTCCATGGGGGTATTTCATTTTATAGAGATTAGGAGGAAACATGAAAGGAGCCTTTTGTCCGACATTGGGAAGTTAAACGTGATAGGATCAGTTGTTCAGCACCTGGGAGATAGGGAAAGGACCTGCTTTCTTTCTAGCCAACTTAAATCATGACACTTTGAGGTTCAATTTTTGGTATCAAAAATGGATAGATCAATTACTTAGTATTATGAAGCTAAACGTCGTTTTTTCTAAAAACCGCTTGATGTTGTCGTTGAATTAGTCAGCTGCTGCTGTATATGTAGGTGCTCTCTCCTAGATGTGCATACCAAAGTTATCCGCTGCTGGAATATCAGTGTGAATTTGAGGTCCAAGGGTGAAGGCAGGGTTGTATCTTAAGTTAACCATGGGTGACACCCCCATTGATGCATATGGGGGGTTATTGTAGGAAACTGGGACATAGTAAGGTCATTTGCCCAAGTATATCGAGAAGTAGTAGCATAGCACCAGAGATAGTGATCCAATGACTGATTGGTTTGTTCAGTTTGGCCATCAGATAAAGAGTGTAAGCAAAATTTTCAGAGTTTGATCTTAAGCACGTCGCATAGTACCTTCCAATTTCTTATCGTTAGCTGAAGGCCTCTTGTCAAAAGATGGGAGTGTCACAAATTTGCGATATTTTATTTACTTAACAAACAAAGCTTTATGTATAATAACAGGAAACGCGATTCTGAGCCATTAATGGTTCAGAAAGAACTCTACCTTTTTATTTAAACTACCTAAGCACTTCTGGCCTAAAAATAAACTTAGTAGAAATAATAACAATAAATAACAAACTCAAGAATAAGGTAACTTTATTTAACCGAGTTAAGCCAAGCAGGGGATGGAAATTGCCAAACTAAAACTAAAAATCATAATAAAAACATAACAATTCAAACAAAATGCCCAAAATGGATGGATTGATTGAATCATACCTAACAAAATATCCAACTGGGTGGGCAGCGAATACTGCTATCCCTCCATGGTGGATGGGGAGGGGGGATCGGGGGGCTCATCTTCAGCCACATCCATATTATCCCAGAATAGGGCGCGTGTTAAGACAGATAGTAAGGGTGTGGGGGCATTGGCAGTTCGGGGTTTGATATTCTTGATGACTGGAACTTTCTAAATAGTTGTCAGCCATCATAATGCCAACGATGTATTTGGCTAAAGCGTCTTCAGCTTTGAGGCGGGTGTCTGGGAGTTTAATGAATGTAACATGATCTTTTGGGTTATTTTTGCTATCAGATTCCATTCTACTGTTACCATGTTCTAGATGGCTTCAGTGACGTTTCTGTGTAAAGTCTTCATGTTGATCTTACTTTGTGCAGTAAGGTTTTTAGGGATAACAGAAGTTGGAATTCCTCCTGTGAGTGCAGCCACAGATTTGGTGGCAGCTTTGTGGAATGGACGGCAATCTGGTGTGGCGGCTGCTTTTACTGCAAGCTGGTGGTCACTGTAGAATGGTTCGGCGTTAGGTTGTGGGGCATATTTTTGAGGTGGGAATTTTGTATCCCATTTTGCATTACAGAACTGCTCGACTTGCAGCGACAGTTCCTCAATGACGTTACCTGATTTGTCAATTTCATCTAAATACTTCCATGGGTTTTGGTTGAATTGGATTGGGGAATCAGCGTATGGTTGAGGATTGACTGGTTTTCTGGATTTTGCCTTGGATCAAACTGGAGTCCAATCCTGCGCTTGATTGAAAGAATCATGCATGGCCCTGGGGCAAGTGGATGATGATTGGTGGCTGCAGGTGCAGCTGCAGCATCAGGCATTGGAGGAGGGGAAGGTAGGATCATACCCCATGTCAGAGTTGCGTGGGGTGGGCAGCAGATTGGTGGGCGTTGGGCAAACTTTTGGAATCAGCGGAAGTTTCTGAGTATGGGCATTTGCGTTTTGAGTGGTCTAACTCAAAACAGTATAAAAAATCGTCCATCCGCCCTCAACACGGGCCCAGAATGTATGGTTGGGGGCAGATGGGATGGTGGCATGAGGTGGAATTGCCAAAGAAATTTTAGTGAATTCAGGGCTGATTATGGCATACATCCGAGGCCCAGCAAGGCGTGTGGCCCCATTTGGGACCACAAATTGCAAGATGGGGTTGGCGCCGTAGGCTGCCAAACCTTCCATCAGCTCCTGGTGGAACACTTCAGGGAGGAGGTGGGTGGGTAAACCAGCAAACTGGACCACTAAGGTGGTGTCCACTGGGAGCTGTGTGTCCAAGTTGTTGGAAGGGGAATATTATTAAATATTAATGGCACTATTGATGTAATGGCTGCATCGGCTTCACAGGGATACCAAGATCAAAGTACCCCTTATAGGGGTGGAAGTCAATAAAACAGGCTGGTTTTATCACTGCCTGAGCCATTTTGATAAAATGGCTTGGTCGTCGTAGGGGAAGAATTTCCTATATTTGACCCTAAGGCTAAAATGCATGTTGCTCTGGGGGAGCACCAGGGGGCAGTGGGGCACCGCTTGGATTTGGGTGAGATGGGCATCGAGATCCTTGGGAGGAACAAATTGTCCCAAGGGTTCAGAATGACTGGGCGAGCCAGTCCAAGCGCTTTTTTCTGTTGGACAGAAAATGAGGGGGAGTTTTGCCACTGCCCCACGCTGGGACAGTTGGCGGGGGATCTGACGACATTGGAGCAAGACTTCAGTGTGCAATTAAGTTTTTGTTTTTAATTTACCAAATAAATTGCTTGGAAAGTTACGCCAAGCAGAGAGAGATTGTAATAAGGTAACTTTATTAGGGATATCAATTTAATATATATAGGTCACCCATGGCAATTTAATGCCCACCTATTAGAAGCCTCAGCATCACTCTTCAGAGAATAACTTTACTACTATTCATCAAACTGCAGCATTTAACATGCTATTGTTAAGAACTTCTATAGGTTCAATTCCCACAGTATTACCAATTGTAACCTCAATTCTGGTAACTAAAACTATTGAGGACTATCCTCAATAACTTATGGAAGTCTAATCATTTAATTTATTAACTTCAAGTAGGAGTTTTCTCCTCAAAAGCCTAAAGGTCATTGGCATAGCTCCAAATAATTTATTACTGAGTCAGAGCTTCATCCTAAGAAGCCTAAAAATCATTGACATTAATAAATTATATTGGGGATCACCAAGATAAAATAACGCACTACTATAAGAACATGTTTCAAAAAGCAAACTTGGTTATAATCCCAACACGTCCCTCCTCTTAACCAGATTATCTTCATCCAACATGTCTTCTGACGCAATTCTGCACTCAACCCTCCGCATCCTAGAGGTAGCAGAAACTCAGTGGTGTTATAAACTGCTGAAAAATTCAAAAAGAAGTGGAGAAGTAACTAGAGACATTTGTGGATGGGTAATATGATGGTAGAGCCACAAAGAAAATTGTTTGGCAACCATTGCCAAAAATTGATGAAATTAAGATACATTTAAAACTAATGACATACTCCTATTGGTACAATTAGATATAATGAATAACAAAATATTTGCAACTTTTTAATAATCAATTTCATGCTCTTAAAAAGTTATCCTGAATCCTATTCAATATATGCCCATTGGAGAGGTCCTTAGTCATATATACATCACATGTCAACTTTTTTAATGATTTTGAAGGGTCCATCCAGAGCTTGTCTAACTTATTCCATTGTAAAGCCATAGGTGTCACAATGATTACATATTTCAATCAGAAAAGTCGGAAGTGATGATCATTTTACAATTCCATATTCATTAGGCTTGAGCTTCCACTTGAGAGTATTGGAATATTTAAAAGACTTTACCCTATCAAAACTTTTGCCAAGCTTAAAAATACTGTAGGGGCATCATTTCTAGACTCAGCTCAAGCATAAAAGATAAAGTAAGTGGCAAACTAGCCTGACGCTCATACAACAAATTAAATGAGGGTTTCCCAGTGATGATTGATAATTATAGTTTATAAGTAAAAGTTGCTGTCAACAAATATATTATCCAAATTTTGGATTTATAGCAACAAGCTTCTTTAAGTTAGTAACCAGAGTACTAATTACCCTTTCGACCATCCCCTTGGTTTTTAGATTGTAATGTGACATCAATAGCATTGTATTCACATCAAATTGTTTAGTTATAGAATGACGTGCATAGTAAAGTTGCTGTTGTTGTCTTTTAAAAGAAATCAAGGGCAGTCATTTTGATAAATTAACTGCTCCATTATAAACTTGGAGTGCTTCTGGCATCTAGCTTAGCTATAGCATGCGTCTCTACCCAACAAGTCAAGTGGTCACTATCCACAATGATATTAATTCTTCTTAGTACTCATGGTCAAAGGCCCTACTACATTGATGGATACAGATGCTACATGAACCCAGGCTCCACTAGCTGAAAAGTAGTGGCTTTCTTAAAGGGCTTGTGTGCCTAACACATTGCACAATAACTAATATTTTTCACATGTTTAAGATTAAGGGATTCCAAGTAATCATCCTGTTGAACCCTATTATAGGGTTTTTGCTGTCCTCTATGTCCAGTTATGCTATGAGATACATTTGATAATTGCAGTTCGCTCAGATGGCCATGTAAACAGTAGGTCTTCTTTCACAAATTATAGATAATTGCCCCTTAGTGATTTTTTGTGTTTTTCATTGACTTGTTCAATGCTTACTGAATCTCCAGTGGCTGGTCCCCAATATCCCCATTAAGAATCTTCTCATAAAATGCACCTGCTTCACTCTGCAGCACTAGAACAGCTAGCAACCTTTGACAATTTATCTGCGTTTTGATGTATGGTACCTTCTTAGTGCATAATCTCATAATCATATACTTATAGCTTTAAAGCCCACCATGTCAATCCCCTTCAGCTCCTTCAATTTACGCAGCCATCTCAGCGAGGAATGTTCTGTTACTACAATAAAATGGGCACTGTAGATATTTACTCTCAATTGCTTACAGGAATCATTACCACAAGGCATTCCCACTTGTCACAGTATAATTTTGCAAATGCTTAAACAGCGTATGGCTCGCATATGCCTCAGGTTGCTCATTTCCAACTCTTATCTACCTGACTTAATACAGCACTGATCTTTATCAAGGATGCATCTGGTTTTATAACTATCAGTTAATCAAAAATTGGATTTTCAATATCAGTTATGTCATTAAGTACAATATAAGAGCAATGGTAGAGTTTTGGGCTTCCTCATTCCATGCAAAGACTTTCTTAAGTTCCTTTAACAGTTGAAAAGTGACTCAGTAAAGGAAGCAAAGTTTCTAATGGACTGGAGATACTAGCTAATTATTGATACAAAGTATTTGCACATCTAAGCATTCTTTAATTGTGACATGGATTGCATCTCCTCAATTTAAGGTTTTCAAGAGCGTGATCCATCAAATTTTTACAGTAAAACCTAATTCACTCATCTCTCTTTTGAAAAAGTGACATTATCAAGGCTTTATCTTCAAATATGCTGCTGATAATTTTACTTTTTAAAAGAGTATATAGTGATCCATTCGCCCACTACCACTCACCAAAATTCTACATTCCCAGTTCAAGTGAACCAGAATCCTTAGGCCCTGTTGGATGAGGTTGTTGAATCAGGTAAAATTGTCATGCATGAGGATGAATAAGGTGAAAATGGCCCGGATGGATATGAATGGGACAAATTTTATAATTCTGATTTTGACAAAGCCCTCCCACCCAGACGCTATACTCCTAAACTTAATGTCATCCCCTTCCAACGTGACCACCAGCTTGCCTTAGCAGCGGTGGCCTCACCCCATTGCCACCACCTCTACAAAGCTGTGGCACAATTTTGCTGATCATTCCATAAAGGGGTGAGCACAAATCAACTTACCCCCTGATTTCCCCAAAGTAGTACAGGAGAAAATACCCAAGTTGCCAATGATGCCTGTGGCGCTGCTGAGCATGTTGCGAAACTAGCAACATTCACTAAAGTACCTAAAATCACCTGGCAAAATATAGACTGTTTTGTCTGACTCCCAGATACATACCTTCAGGCTGAACATCATATTGCGGATTTAATGATGCTGCCTTCTAGGCTAATCTTGAGGATAGTAATCATTATATCACACTCATACAACCCCACCACGCTGATGCCCCAACTCCCTTGCTCTCAGCCATATCCACTTCTACAACCAATATGCATCTTTCACAAAGGATAAGCCTAAAGATGAGCTGCCTGAACCTTCATCCCCCTCTACCATGGTGGGTTAGTGGTACTCCGCTCCCTTCATGGCTAAAGTTATGTTTTATTGTTTCATTTAATTTTATTCTTTTGTTTGCACTATGGCAATGGTAATGTCCATCTCTGGTCAGCGTACCTCAAATAAAATTGAAAAATTAAAGAGTTCATAGTGATCTGTAAAAATGTGAAAAATACTGACATTGTCTAGGTAGACAAGAGTGCACAATAATCTCATACCACCTAACACAGCATCCAATGTTTGTTGGAACATCACTGGTATTTTGAAAATACCGTGAGGCATTTACATCAGATGATATAGTCCTTGGCTGGTATTATCACATATTTTTCTCAATCCTTAGGGAGATAAACTTTCCAGTACCAGATATAAGGATATTGCTGAAAAAATTGAGCCCCTACTAGAAAATAAAGAGCATCATTTTATCCACAGTAGTGGGTGTGAGTCCTTTTTCATTATTTTGTTCAGCTGATAATAGTCAATAAAAAACTGGTTAGATCCATCTTTCTTTGTACAATAAATTTTTGACTTGTCCAAGGGCTTAAAAAGGAAACAGCAGTATATAGTTAAGTAGTTTGGCAACTTCATCAGCGACTATAGCCTCACTTTTCCTGAAAATGTCTAATTAACCACATTTAATTTACCTATCATCATCGACGTTGACTTTGTGAACTATATTTTAGTGCATCTGAGGTCATAATTGTCTTGTGAAAACACCTAAATTATTTTTAATAATTCAAGGGCCTGATTTTTCTGATTCTCTGAGATCTTCTTCACCTTTCACTGATCAAATACAGCAAGAATTGCTTTGGGTGTAAGGTAATCTAGTAATCTCACCTTGTTCAGCTGGCCAAAACCATGGAAGGATAAAAGCTCCTTAGTAGCAATTAAGTATGCATATGCCACTAATTGATTCTTTTTTATCTGTATTGGCCTACTTAATAGGTTGAAGACCTGTATCTGAATTTCACCATGACCAAGTATCAAAATTCCTGGTGCAAATGGTTTAGTTATTCCTTTCTGCCATGGTGAGTGGACTTTGGCGTACAAATATTATGGAATTTTCAATGTAAGGTCAGTTTAATTACTACACTGCCCATAGGATAAATCAATCATTGGCCTTCACGCCCTTAAATTTCCCAGATTTCTTTAATATGTTAAGGAGGCTGCCTACAATGTTGACCAGTCAAGTAAAACTTCACTGGAATGATCCAATCTGTATATACCATACTTATAAAGTTTCTATTATCAGATATGTGTAAGTCCAGAAGAATAGCACCTCCATCTGGATCACGAGCAATTCCCTCACAGAAGCAGGAAGGGTCCCAATTCCCAGTAAAGTCCCTCTCTCAGAACAGTGACCTAGCTCATGTTGTGGATGAGTGGTAATTACTGCTCATTTTTCCAAAGGAACCTCTCTGCCCCCATTTCCTCTGAAGATATGGTGAAAATGATTGAAGCGATGTACATAAAGGTGATTCAGTTTAGGGTTCTTCAGCAGGACCATAGGCAGTCTACAATAGTGTCCTTGCACTGAAGAGATTAAAGGAACCGCCCTACCCCGCCCAAATCCCCATATGAGCTTGGTTCATCTGCTAAGTCAGATTGAGTTTATGTTAGTAGTTTGAATCGCAGATTGAACCCAAAGATCATGCATATCATTACTGATATTCTATTTGATTAATTATATCAATAGGAAAGGTCTGTGGAACTGGTGGTCATAACATACGCATCCAGAAAATCTATTTAATATCAGTAGTAACCCACTTGATTTCTTCTTGATCTGGTGAATTGCTTTCAAAGCTTTCTTGCTTAGTGGTTAAAGCATTGCTTTCATGTTTGGTAGGTTCTATGTTCCAATCATGACCCTTCCATTTGTTTCTCTTCGGTTGCAATCACTTATTGCAACTGATTCGATTTAAGATTAGGTAAGTTTGATTACTCTTTGAGGAGATTAGTGTGCACCCAATGTTGGGTAGTAAATTGGCCTAGCAAAGTAAAGGGCACATAATCGGTATTTGCACCATCCAAAGTTTTAAATTCTCCAGCGACACTGGTGGCCTAGATAAAATTAATAAAATGGCAGTTAGTTTTTCCTTAGAGATTTTAGCCTAGCAAGCGAGTTGCAACCTGTTCATCAAAACTTAGCATTCCAAGCCCTATCATCAGTGGAGCATGGGGTTCAAGTTTTCCTAGATATAAACTTAAAGACGCTTTGGGAAAAGTTCTGTGGAGTTGTGCACAAACACTTCCCATATGCAGTATATGCTGAACCACACTCTATGACCCATGGTTGGTTGGATCTCGGGTTTGAGACTAAAAAGCAGTGGATGAATCTGCACAGGTGCAGGTGGTGGTAGACCTCCTGGATGGTCAAAAGGTGTTCAAGATAAAGCGCACTTAATGGACCAAGTCTAATTAACTTTTTTGTTAATTTTAACTTCCTCCCCACAACGATAAAGCGCACAGTGCTGGAGCACCATCTCATGGTTGGGCTTAGAAGCTATGGGGAGCTTCACTCCTTCAAAATGCAACATTCTATGCTTATGCTGGACCTGGGCACCGGCAAAGTGATTGCTGTGATCACCCTAACCACGGTCATCATGGAAGTCATTACCCAATCCCCACACTGCAGTTGCAATGTTGATGGGCAGGAATCCTGCCCATTCTGCGTCATAGTGG
The DNA here is from genome assembly GCA_022478985.1 of Massospora cicadina. NCBI lineage: Eukaryota > Fungi > Entomophthoromycota > Entomophthoromycetes > Entomophthorales > Entomophthoraceae > Massospora > Massospora cicadina. The sequence goes on from JAKSZP010017257.1 coordinate 110,975, forward strand.
ATAGCGAGGCCCTAATCTGCACCTTTTGTCGCGCTTTTGGCCACAAGACTCACACATGCCCTTCCAGAGAGTTTATTACTCAAAACGAGATCCTCCCCAACGCAATGGGCAGTGTAGACTCCCATTATGAGCCTGTCATTGACATCAAAGACGCCTTTCCATGGGGCGCGCAGGGGTGTTACATTCAGGTAGAACCTGTGTCCCCGCAGGAGCACAAGAAAGCCAAACAGGCCTGTAGAGCAGCGTCCAAGGCAGAAGCTATGATTGCATCCATGATCCCGCCTGCACAGACCCAAGATAACCATGAGTCATTTACAGCTGAAGTGGCTTGAAAATCAGCTCACCAATCAGATTGGGCCAATCAACCTGCGGACCAGATGGATGAGTCATATTTGCCCAAGCAAAACTACCAAGCACCAATTTACTCAGTTCTTCCACCCACTCTCTACCAAATTTTCGTTGACCTCCAATGATGTATCTCAGGGGCACACCGTTTTGACAATTAGAGCTAAATCTCAAAAAAAAGCTCCAAAAAGTGATAAAAAACCTGGCGTGAAGGAATCCCTCAAAGTCTCATACACAGGGATGAAGCTTCTATCGCATAAAGCTACTGCTGATCAAGTGGAGCTGGAATGGCAAGAGGGCCCTTCCCATTGCACCTAAGGTGCAATGGGGGAGCCTTCAAATAGGGACGCTGAAAATTTCTGGACTCAAGGCCTCGCTGTCCTGGGCTAGGAAACTGAGTTCTTAAAAAATAATCTGCCTGTGGACATCCTGGCCAATAAGAAAACCCACTGTTCACACATTGCCAAGGAAACATGGGCAATCATGCTCCTTCCCTCCCTTTCCTTTTGGTCACCGCACTTTGAGGTGCTTATATGTACAGCCCATAGTTTTAAATTTATTTCTAAAAATTTGTACCTTGATGACTGTGTGCTTGTAGTGTCCTTTTTGTGGGATGATGAAGTGCACGCTTTTGTTAACATTTATGCCCCAACTTGTGAATGGGCTCACTGAGAATTCCTCTCTGCTGTAACTTCATTCCCATTTCCTCCTGATCCGTTTGTGGTGAGTGACATGAACTGCTGGGCCAACCCAGTCACCAACCACTGGCTTTCTACGCCTACCCCCATAGGGTCATGTTGAACTATTTATTTTAAAAGCCACTTTGGGGATTTTTAATACACTCCCCAAACGTGCATCGCTGCTCCCAACATGTCCTGTCCCCATGTGCACAACGGTCAGTTGAGGTTTATGTCCTGAATTGATCTTATTCTTTCCTCATTGAACTTTCAGTCCCATATTGCACACTTTACAATGACAAAAAATTGATTTTTACAACCAAAGTTTGGTGTCAATTTCTTTCTCTTGTCAAGCCCAGCGACACAGGCAGTAGGTGGTGCAAATTTCGTCCAGCCAAGATCACGTCGCCCAAGTTTTCCTCATGAGTGGATACCAAAAATTTGGCACCAGTTTTTTCCACACCGTTCCTTGCTGGCCACTTTCTACCTGGTCAACCTTCAAAGCGAACACCATCCATCAGGCACCACCTCTCATAACGTCACTTCCAGGCCACCTCGGCAGTCATTATGCACACACTTGCAGAATTGGACCAACTGGAGTCCAATGTCCCTGCTACAGGCTATGCCCAGCTTGGGGTCATAATTAGGCGGAAGTGTCTGCCATCTTAACGCACTGGAAAGACAACACAAACATAACGTTTGTGTTCAGTTCAAGGCAAAAAATATAACGGCATGTGACACGTGCTCCACCTATTTTTTCATAAAATCTTCACACCATGACAGAGATTGGCCTACACACAGGTGAGGCGGCCAAGAAACTCTATCACAGAAACCTCAGCTGATGTAGCAGTCAAAGTTCAAAACTATCACCCTGAATTGTATCAATCAAATTCAGTTGATCTGGACGAAATTAATGATTTTCTTGTTGGCGCACATATCCACACCATTTCCCATTACCAAGAATTGATGAATTTAATTACTCAGGACAAACTCTGGTATGCCATTAGTGGTCCACCTCACAGGAAATGCCCAGTCCAGATGGGATTCCATATGAGTTCTATAAGCGATATTTTAATTATTTCTCCTCTTGTTGCTAGCCTCAATGAACTAGTGCCTGTTAGAAACGCGCTTCTTTCCTGGTGGCCAGGAGGCGTACACAATAACGCTGTATAAAAAAGGGATAAGCTGGACTTGGCCAACTGGCGCCCCATACACTTACTAATACAGATACTAAATTACTTACTAAAATTATGGCCAACCGTTTAGGGAAATTGCCTCAGAAATAAACTCCTCATAGCAATTCAGTTTCATTCCCAAGCGGTATATATGGGACAACATACACATTATAGCCAACTTCTGCTAATCCACGGCTACTGGTTCACTTGTTTTCATAGACCAGCAGAAGGCCTATGATAGGGTCAACTGGGATACTTTAAAGCCTGCCTCCACAAGTTTACTAATTCCATTGGTTCATTAATTGGGTACTGTTACTTTATGGAATCCGCCACAATGGCTTTGCGTGTCCCTGGCTTCCTCACTAATGTGGTTCACCCTCAAAGGGGCCTCCGCCAAGGGGATTCTTTAAGCCCACTCTTGTACAACTTCAGCCTCTTCAATTTTATGCAATGTGAATGCCCGCCTTACTGGTGTCCATGTGTAAGGACAAGCACCTGTTAAGATGCTGGCATTTGCTGATAATTGTGTGATTGGGATGTCTAACAACAAAGATGCACGCGCACTAGAGGCTACTATCCAAGGTTACTCTAGGGTCAGTAACGCCGCATTTAACACCTCCAAAACCAAAATCATTCTCCTCGGCCAGTACCAAGCCTGATGGTCACCAGCACCCTGCTAACTACCTGTTTCAGCAGCTAGCTCAAAGGTCGCTTGCCCCGCCCACTCCATACCACCCCAATTGTTCTCCCATTCATGCCAAGACCCACTGATGGTCCAGTACGTAATTTGGGAGTCTGGCTGGAGACTGGAAGGTGTGCCTTATTGTAATGGAGCACCAAATCCTCAACAATGTCACAAAGCGCATATCTTCCCTAAGTGCCTACCAGACTACCCTCCCAGACCACATTGTGCTTGCCAACTCAATGCTCATGTCCGAAGTCTAGTTTGTGGCCCATGCTATCGCCTTTCCCCCTCTTTCTTCAACTCTTTATACGTCCTCTTAGAAGGCTGGCTTTGGTTAGGCCACCCACCGCCAGTGCGCCTAGATGTCATGTTTGGCCCATGCCATAGTGGTGGTATGGGCCTGCTCAACTTTGATGCCCATGCCGCCAAAATACTTGGCACCTGGATCGCTGCAGTCACCAATTCCACAATCTCAGATCAGCACTGGTCATGCGCGGCCCACTCCAATTATTCTCGCGCCCTGGGCCTTCGCAATCCTACCCACCCCTATTCTCTGTTAAACTATCTTGCCTCTCATCCCTCTGCCACGGGCCTGCATAGGACATCCCCCCACTTCAAATGAATTCTCCTCTCCATGAGAAGTTGAGTTTAGAATCAGCATTAGTGGACACACCGTCCAGAGGGGTCGCCCTACTCCCCGTTTCAAAAAAGAAATCCATGGGCAAGTCGTTTTGAACAACCTAGTACCCAAACGTCCCCACTTCATTGCCCAGGTGTACTATCTTGAAAATCTCAATATCCTGTACTCTTTATAGACCCAGAAGAACATTTTGCGGTACGCACACCATCCTCTTTTACAACCCCAAATTTGCGCCCATGTGTGGAGATGCCTGAGAGAAGTGTACCACACAGCTGAGCGATCCAATGACTCTCAAACTTCATGCATTGTACTTAGTCAATATGGGATTCTAGTTCATCGCTTGGAAGATTGCCCGCCATCACGGGCAATTTGGCGAGATTTTATGCGCCTCTTTTGCCAGGAGAGTGAGCAGGCTTTCAGCCTGTCCAAAAACGTCTTCTCCTTTTCCATGACCACCCCTATACACCCATCGCTCCACGCCTCAATTGTTGCAATAGTGCTATGGATGATAAAAACCATTTTCCTTAATGCACTCTCTGGCACTACCCCAACCCTACGTGAAGCTGTGCGTCACTTCCATTCCCACCTCACGGATCACTTTAAAGCTTGGCTGTTTGGCCACCTGCCATCCTGAAAATGCCAGTTGGTGTCATCATGGTTCCTCATCTTGTTCCTCTCGTCAGATTCTTTCCTTCATTTGTGTTCAGTTTTTCCCAAGCTTCTCCTGTCACTCCCCCTCTTCCTTCCACTGGCAGTCCCTATGACAACAGGAGGTAGCCTCGGCTCCTCTGGGGTGCCCCTCGTTATTTCTTGGTGTTTTGTAGTTGAAGTTTATTGGAAGTGTCCTTCCCATGGTCAGCCTTCCCTGATAAAATTAAAAAGGTAGAGGTGCTATCAAAATTTATGCATAATCTGGAATTTTCATAAATTTCTTAAAATTATAATATAATGCCCAACATGCCATTTAGAATTCCTTACAGAGCCTAGTTACTCGCAAATCTATATGCAACATGTCATGCCCTCACTATATAGGCAACCCCTCCTTAGATTAGTTTGCCGGTTTATTTCTTAGTTTTTTCACCCTTTACTTTAGATAAAAACCCAACCCTATTCTAAGTTGTATACAGTGTGAATTCGTCCCCATCTTTCTTTGTCTTTTGCAAGTAGTAGAGGTATCCAGTGATGCATGCCAAAATCTGAGCGTTAGTCCAAGTGGGTATAAAAGAGTTATTGATATTTACTAATCTAGTAGTTTTCAGCAATATTGCAGAATTAATATTCCTCAATTTCCCTGAGCTTGTTTGCTAATACTCTTTGCACACCGCAGGTCCCATTCACTTAAATATAGTCTGCCAATCTGCTAAAAATTCAGTAAAATATGAGAATTCTATGATTCTAAACTATCTTAATCAATACTTTCCTAGTACTGAACAGCCACTATTCTCTGAGAATTGTCTCCATCCCTGCCTCTCTTGCTCATTAGGTTTGCCACAGAAAGACCTGCGGTTGCCCATTACAGACTCCTGGCTTGTTATGGGAGGCCTTTAGTTTGCTTTTGGATTAATTTTATACTCACTTAAGCCTTTTGCGCACAACTATAAGCACTATTTCAGCTTATCCCTATGCAGGCTGGGACACTCACTAGGCTCTAATACGCCCAGTACATATGCAGTCTTATTTCTGTTAGCCTGAACCCTGACACAATAGACTAACCATTAATTTTATTCCTCTCATCCTTTCTTCTTAAGTTGGGTGATGCGTTTGCTTGCTGAATTGTTAGAAATTCTCACCTACTTACAAATCTGGATCCCTTCTCCCTTGTTATAAAATTCTGGGTTTTACCTCTGAGTTCTACCTAGTCTTTACAATCAGGTAGAGTAATCCGTTGTCTTTAGAGGATTAAAGCATACCGTCCATTTATAAAAGGCCTCATTTCTCCTCAGTTTCTCTTTCATGGCCCTTTAACTATCAGTTTCCACCAATGTGGATAAGGCCTATTCACCTTTCCTATTTCCCTCTGTTATTAGAAAAGTAAGGTAACTGTGCAGGCGCTCCTGGATACATGAGCAGCTGGCAACATTATGGTTTACAGAATCGCATAAGCATTAACATAAACACTAATGTGGCCCCTTCATATTAATCGCATCATCAAAACCTATAAAATGTCATGCTATGCATCAGCTAGTACAATCCTTTGCTCATAGTTGCTGCTTCTGAGATCATTTCTCAGCTATTAAAAATTTTTATATCCTTTAATCATTATTGTAGTCTGGTGGCGACGTCAACAAGTTTATATCAAGTTAATAGTAACTCCCTCTTCTTCACCAATAACGAGCTCAGTGGGGAATTCCCACTAAAATATAACCTTCCCACTGAGGCCTCCATGAGCTTTATCTTACCTCTAGCTTCTCTCCCCGTGGAGCTTCCATTAAATTAACCATCTTTTCTCGCCCCTTAAAATTAATTTATTGACATAAATCTAGCTACTAGGCTAACACCTTATTCAAAATGTTTATAGCTTTTAACTGATGGTAATTTTCGTCAAGATAAACCGTCCATTTTACTCTCACATCAAGGAATAGTAAAAGGCTTAAAATGTATGGCTGGATGACATGCTGGCGAAAGGTTAGATTGTTAAGAAGTCCTCCCTCATTGCTTCTTCTGTTTTATTTGCGCAGAACGCAGATAGAGCCCAGCGACTATGTGTTTAATATGGGCATGTCTTTAATTTGACAGTTCTAGACTGATATCCCCTCCCTTTAAAACAATCTGTAGCCAAGGCAATTGCAAAGTAGCGTTTTTCCTCTATGATTGATCTGGCTAATGACTTCAATCAAGTAATATTCAAGTATGGACAGGAATTTCTAACTGCCACACGCACAAAGAGAGGATTCTTTCATTTCAAAGTAATGCCATTTGAGTTTGAAAACGCGCCAGCAATCTTTCACGCCTCATAGATGATGTCCTTGGTGATCTCTGCTTTTTATACATGGTTGCCTAAATTGATAACATCTTAATTCATCCTCCCAATAATGAGCAACATTCCTAGGATCTGGAGGCATTCATGGCTATTTATAGGGCTATGTCTTTTTAAAGCTCTCTAAATAGAAAAATTTATGAGGAGGTTACCTTCTTAGGGAATTTAGTTAATAGGATGTCTTTGCTTTTCTCTTTAAGGTGAAAGCAATTTTATAAATTCCATCTCTACTACCTAAAAACAACTTTGAAGCTTTCTAAAAATGGTGATTTTCCTCAAGAAGTTCTCCTCTGCTCTTGCTTAACTATCAGCTCCCATACATTCTCTAACTGGTAAGAACTCACCTTACAAATAGACACCCAAATGTCAACATGAGTTTGACACTATCAAGGAGTTTCCTTACCGCGTCATCTTCAGCACGCTGGCACGTCTAAGCCCTTTATTGTGGCTGTAATAAATCTTCAGTTGCCCTGGGTACTGTGCTTCTCTGAGAGCATGATGGGAATGAGCATCCTGTTGATTACTTTTCTAGAAAATTCTTGGCCCCATATTATACCTGGGCAATCTACAACAAGGAACTGAAATATGTGTCAAGGTCACTAACTCATAAGCGCTACCTCCTCTAAGGCGCTCAGCATGAGATTACTGTGCGCATGAACCACCAGTTCCTGATATATCATAGAAAAACTAAAATCTCGCAAATCGTCAGGCTGCACATTCTGTGATCTATGCAAATTTAACTTCAGGTTTAATTTTGTGAAGTGCCCATGATTGTCTTGCAAGAAATGTTAAGTAGACACCCTGCCTTGAACCCCAGCATAGACGAGATCCTTGACCTTACTACCATTGTCCCTTCCTCCTAAATTTTGACGCTGGATCATCTTTCCAATTCCTCTGCCAGTTTGTCACCAGATGCTCCCCTCCTTGACCACATACTCACCGCCCATCCGACCTCCCCAGAAGGTATTACATTGTATTAGGACTTTGAATCTAAATTTCATAATCTTACTCTTTATGACCTAAAAGTTAGGGTAATTTTTCAAAGACAAAGTTTGGGTTCTTTCTGCTCTTCATAAGCAGGTGATTCAGGAATATTATTAACACCCAACTGTGGGGCACCCTGAGTTTAAAAATTGGGGATAACTAGTTAGTGGACCTAATATTGCCAGGATCTTTGAAGGAAGTCTCTTCATGGATCTCCCATTGTGTAGTGTGTGCCCAATCCAAACTGATAGATCTGAGGAAAATGGCCTCTTGCATCCGTTGAAATAGGCAATGTTTCCTGGACCTCAGTATCTGGCGATTATAATTTAGAATTACCACCTTCCAAGGGATATGATTCAATCATGAAGTGGTTGATCACTCACAAAGTTTTTACTCTATATCCCCTGAAACACAATTATCACTTCCAAGAGATAGCAGCACTGTTTGTGACTATTGTATTCACCATGTCTGGACTCCCCAGGGAGTTAGTGAGTGACCATGGGCCCATATACACTTATAGATTTTGGTGTGTCGTTCTTGGCTTCCTCTAGACTAAACCTTGCATGTCTACCACTTATCACCCAGTTGTTATTTTGCCAGATGATTCCTCTCAATAAATACTAAAATTATGGTTTAAGTTTATTGAGGAAAATTGTTGATTATACTACTAGTAATGATAATATATTTAATACAAATACTAATAAGTTTTCCTATTTGGTTGGTCTAAGCAATTTTGATGATCTGACATATTGATAAAGTATCAGGTATGATCCCTGATAAGCAAATTGGGCTAAATTGACACAGTGACTGAGGCTGAGGATGTCAGCACATTTATTAATTCAGCTTTATGAAGTTTGACAATTTGATGTTTAGTTGTTCTGAATCACTAGCGACTAATGACAAGGATACTCCAATCATTTACTTTTTAAAATTAGCCAGCGACTTATGCCAAGGATGATCAGATTGTTGGTTTTGGTGCCAAGGGATTTGAGAGTTGAGTGTGTGATGGATATTCCACTGATTGAACTTAAGAATTACCAGCGACTGCTGCCAAGAATATTTTGTTTTGATCTTTAATAAGAATATATATATATGATTAACCAGATACTGATGCTGAGGATGGATCAACATAATAGCTAGTGTTGATGATGACAAATAAGAGTGGATTGCCAGTTAGAGTGCTGAATGAGATTGCCAGTGAGAATGTTCCTTGGATGCCGGCAATGAATGACAATTGCATTGATAGGCGGGCAAAAAATTGGCGTGAAAGCACTTTAGTATAAATAGTTGAATCTCCCTCTTAAAAGATATTCTTTTGTATGTCTATCTTTATTAGTTTTAAAGTGTACAAAGGTTAGCTTGGCTGGTAGAGGAGGGATTGGAGATCCCCAAGGTTAAGTGCTGGGTTAATGCACTTGAAGTGGTCAGAGCTACCAACTCCCATACACGGATCTACAAGAAAACCCATAACTTGGCCAACTGGCCACCAACAACAAGGGATTGAGATAGGACCATTGAAACACAATTACATGAAAGGTCCCAGGAGAGTACTTTCAAACAATAGATGGTTGAAAAGTGGTGAAGAGTGATCTGATGTCTTTAGTGTAAATCATAGTGGTGATTCACAGTATATCTTCAGTGAAATAGTTTGTATCAAAGTAATAATTTTAATCCTAACTCTCAATGCTATAGCTTGGATTGAAGTTATAATTTTACCTCTAACTGTCATGATGGCGGCAGTTAAAGTTTAGATTGACCTGCCAGTATGAATTCAAAAACACCCAAAAGGCAAGCCCAAATACCAGGGGCGCTGCTACATGTACAACATTTGAATGTGCTAAAAAAAGATTTAATCAGCGAGCGCCAAAAGGCCATAATTGTAGATAGCAACCCAGCAACAAACCTAGCTGTCGTGCCCCAGGTCCCGCAGGTTTGGGTGCTGGGAAAAGTGGGATTGGATTGGGTGGTTTGAATTTTGTCATGATAAAAAAATCAACTTTGGCGTAAGTAACTTTTATTGGATTTAAAAGTAGAAAATCAACTGTCAAAGTTTTCATTGTGTTATGAATGCTTAAATAGATGATTGACTTTGGGGAAAATCTTAGGAAAGCGCAAGATCAGGTCCCTCAAGACTCAACCTAATCCAGATAACTTTTGAGGTAATGGAAAGCAGATTATTTCAACTGACTTTGAAATAATCAGCGGTGGACTGAGTTGCTGTCAGCTTGTCCAAGGATGCCCAAATTTCTTATTTTCTTCAGTTTTGATGGGTAAGGCAACAGCAGCTTTTCTGACAAGCAGCAGGAACCTCCTAAGGCCACCCCAAATAGGGGTGGTCCCATGAGGTATGGAATGGGTTTGGGACGCCCAACCTGCTCACACCCAGTTGCTTCGTCATCCATTGGACCAAAAGAGAAATATCAGATGGGGGTTTTGATATGTCCAGGGATGATTTCAAACTGGCTTCAGTCTTTCCCAATGGCCCAATGTCATTGACAAGTTCTTATAATGATTCTAATTAGTAGTATTCTTCATAGAAGTTACATGCCCATTGAGCTTTGTTCCCAATATTTTTTGGGTGGGTTTTGAACCTGCAACAACATTTTCCAAGGGCCCAATGCCATTGGCGAGTTTTGCTGAGGATTTGACACTAGATGCTTTGGCTACCAAAAATGCGCGCCTGTCAGGCTTTGTTGTTAAGGTTTTAAAACTCTCAGGCCTTGATTCCAAAGGCTTGTAACCATTGACTTCATTTGCACCTTTTTCCCATTTGGATGCCAACTCCCCAAGAACTTGGCACAAATTCCCTGATTCGCCTTAGTAGTTCAGCTGAAGTCAATACCAGGATGGGTGGCAGGGTACTTAAAGGGTAAGCTGTTACCCAACGCTTACTCACCATGTGGGCAATGTCGCCCTAGGAGATGAGAGGTACAGCTTGCCTTCTTAGCCCCTTATTCAATGGGAACTGAATTGCCAGCTGGTCCAAGTGGAGTGAATGCTCCCCCAGACTTACACTAACCCGCAGCAGAATAGGAAAATTGACTCAGAAGCTCGCCAGAGCACTAAATTGAATTTAGTGCTAACCACTATGAGAAAAAAATTCCTTTTTTATAAACCTGAAGGTGTTGCAGGAGATAAAAATACAATATTTGTTAATCAAACACTAGGCAATCCTGTAATCAGATGAAATGAAAATATTTTTAAATGGCTGATTGAATAATTATATTAAGTTTTTACCACATGGATTAGTCATCCCTGCTATCAGCCCAACATTAAAATTAAGCCCTATTAAGTTGAAAAGATTTTTGATTGTTCTAATAGGTTGAATCGTCATTTAGCTAAATGTAGCTACCCTCCGGCTATTCTGATTTTTTACTCCTTTTGTTTTAGTCTCCAAGTAACATAATTGATAGGAGGCATTATTTTAATAAAGTATCTCTTTGTATAACTATTTCTAAAGTTATCAAAATTAAATCTATTTGTGTTCTAATTTCTCCCCAATAATATTAAACAGCTGTAAAAAGATTTAATACCACTACATTTGTGTCATTGTAGAGATAATTGGCCTAAGCACCTGCGAGCAACATATTATTAAGATTCCACTAAAGTGGAGCTCACTACAGAGGCCCTTTACATCACAATTTTTAAATAAAATGGAGGATGTTTGGGTGGGTAGCCCTACTAGCATCACCATTGAAGATGAACCAATGATAGCTTCTTTGAACAGAAATATACCAAAGCTTTGTCACGCCTTATTAACTCTAATGGCGTCCCTCTCAATATTTCATGGTTATGCTTCTGCTGTCCATGCCCTCACTGGTAGTAACTTCATCCCCTTTAACCCCACATTTAAAGCAAGTTTACACCAGGTGAGGGTAGCATTGCATCATTTCTATAAGTCTGAATATTCCATGAAAGAGACGACCAAACACCAGAAAATTAAACATATCCTCCCTTGCTTAAGTAGAATGGCCCATGAAGCAATAGTTACTCGTATGGACACCCTTAGCACATGAGCGGAGGTTAAGGATGCACTTATTGATAAATTCAACCTAAAGAAGATTTTAAGTAGGAAAAAACAGGCCTTTATGTGCCTTAGCATACAAAAGTGAGAATTGGTTGCCACCTTAATTGATCAGTTCTATGGTGAAACCCGGCCATTGTTAAACTTTTAGATGTTAATTAATGATGACGCCGTTGATGCCATTATGACTGAATAGGCTTCACATCCTTCCTCGGAAAAACACTGCTCTAATAAAATTCTCTTTTCATAATGTTTGAGATATCAAGGAGGCTCTGCTAGAGGTTTACAATTTCCACAAACTTGAGACACCCTGAAGAGTTTTTGTTAAACCCCTGAGTCTTGACCAATAAGGATCCTCAAGATAAAGCTAACTGAGCGACCCAAGACATATAATTTAATAAGGAAGGTCATGTTGACAATGTGTGTCATAAGAAGAAAGGTGATGAACCTGAAGTTCCTGACTCTGACCTCTCTTCTGTTGCTCATCTGACTTTTATAGATTACCCCACCAATGAAGAATCTAAAGGTGGTTAAGAATCTTTTGGATATTATGTCTTAGGAGCACCAGAGGAAGTATGAATATCAGATCAGTTGAACCCTAAAGGAGTAGATAAGGCAATATACCCGATGAAACCTATAAAGCTAAGTAATGGGGCGTCCTATGGTTATTGATACTGCTAGTGATGCCGACCAGTTCATTGCCTTGTTGATCTGACCTATTCACATGTTCATACTTTACAATTCAATAAAGATAGATATCCCAAGAAAGCTCAATAACTTGCCTCCACTTTCCGTCTAAAGGGGATTTTAGCTCTCCCCTAACTTTTAGGGAACTATAACCAAGCTAGAGGTCTTCATCCAAAAGGTACAGGTTGTGGAATTCCTTGACACTGGTTCCCCACTCAATGTTATCTCCTCAAAAGTTACCAAGAAGATTGAGTTGGCGCCTGATTTGGAACACTCCTAAGAGTATGGAAGCTGCAGGTCCTAGTAAAGCTCGATATATCTGGGAATAATTCTAATTTCCCATCAGAATTGGAAAGCTCTCTTATTGGCACCTGTTGTGGCCTTGTAGAACAATATTTATAATATGCTTAAAGGCATTCAATTTATACTTGAGTATGACATTATCAATAAATATGAAATACGAATATCTCATCCTGCTCACTTATGCTGTTCCTCTGGTTTTGACAATAAAGATCCCAACACGAAAAGAATACTCTTGCCTGTATGAGTACCTTTACTCTTCATCATTGTTGCACTAAGCAACATTTTGTGGAATAAAAAGAAGTTACTTGATGTGATGGACGCGTAGGATTCATTCCTTTTTATGTCTCAAAAGAGATGTTAATCAGGTCTAGTGAACAGCGGGTGGTTGACACTAAGATTACTTTAATAATCCCCCAAAACTGCTTATTATAAATAACAAGTATTGATGGAGTAAGTCCCTTAGAACCTTGAGTATTGCCTGGTTACTCGATCCTTCCTACCAGCCATCTATCAATATTTAATTGTGGAATCTCACAAATAAGGACATTATTGTGAGAAAGCATCAGGATATAGGAATAGGCCTGCTGATCCCAATAGATGATATTAAGAACTCACTTCATTGGTTCTATTTTTAGATATGGGCTTACCTGCTAACAAACTTTTATGTACTTTGCCTAACGTTCATATTTCAAATGAGCTACCCCTGTAAATCTTTAAGAATTTTACTCTTCATTAGATTTCTACAGTGATATATTCAATAAATATTATATGGATTATTCACACGTGAAGGATTGTAGCCACACAATTGATGTTGGTGATGCTAGCCCATATCTGATCTAAACCTTAGCATAAATCAAAGGTCAAAGAGCAAAAAATGAGGACAGAGCTCAAAAAGTTACTAGATACTGGGTTACTAGTACAACCAAAAGCCCTTGAGCGTCTACTCTCTTGCTTGTTAAATATAATAACGGAGTTCATAAAGTAGTTATGGACTACAAAAAATTGAATAACCTCACAAAAAAGATAATTATCATATTCCCCGCATTGATGATGCCCTTTAGCAATTCTCTGGCTCCAAATTTTTCTCCGCTTTGGACTTGGCCAGAGGATACTGACAAATGGACCTTCCCCCACAAGATCAGAAAAAGTGTGCTCTCAGTTGCAGTGAAGGGCTATTTCAACATATTTGACTACCTCAAGGGTTATGCAATGCTCCCACATCATCCTAGCAAGCGATGGATCATATCCTACAGGATCTTAAGCTGAGTTTGTTATAGTCTATCTCGATGATATCATGGTTTTTTCTAAAACTTTAAGTGAGCATATTAATCAACTAAAATAGATTTTTAATGACTTTGTGAGTTTAACACTAAGTTGGTATTATCAAAATGTAATTTTCTAAAGGAAATTAGATCTAATTGGACATGCTATATCACTGGAAAAAATTCAGCTTTTATATTATAAGGGTGAAGATCTATCAAAAATGCCTCCACCTTAAAACCTATGAGATATAAAGGTGTTTCTGGGTATGATGGTGTATTACCATCAATTTGTCTAAAGTTCGCCCATATTGGTGAGCCTCTTATTTAGGTATTGGCTAAGACACTCTTTTACATTGGGGTTCAGTAAACCGTTTTTGAGATGCTAAAGAGATTACTATAAGAGCTATTATTTTACATCTGGCTATGATAGACCTTTCTTTTTGTTACTGATGCCTCTGATTACGCTATTGGAGCCATCCTGGATCAATTGGATGAAAACGATGTGGATTAAATAGTTTAAAATTTCAGAAAGATACTCTTAAAAGCTGAATGTAAGTATAGAGTCACAGAAAAGGAGTGCCTTGCAGCCCTATATGCAGTAAAACATTATCGTCCTTATTTTATATAAATTTACCTTTACTGTCATACTGACCACGCCTCCTTAAGGTGGTTATAAAATATGAAGGATCCTACTGGATGACTGGATCGTTTGACCTTGAAGCTCCAACATTATGATAATGATATTGAGAAATGAGCTGGTACATGACATATGAATGTCAATAGGTTATCTTGTTTGCCTGTCCTTCACTTAGATAATAGTGAATTGAAGTGATTGCATGACCTCTTAATGAGCCCTGATGCTTGGGACAATAAGGATGAACCAGATAAGAAAATGCTAGCGTGACACTCCTGCAACGTTAAAGTAAACAATGGGAAGATATATAAAAAAGTAGGGGAAAGTTGGTTTCCCTATATTTAACCTTAAGAACATATATCTGCTATCATGGAGACCACTCTACCCTTGGTCACGGTGGAGTGCAGAAAACCTATGAGTTGATCTGAGATCAGTACTATTGTGAGAATATTATGGAATCCATTATCAAAGTCCAGGATGCCTGTCTAAACAGTAAAAAGTAATTTAGTTTCAAGACTAAATATCAATATCAACTTACTAACCCTCACCAACCATTCCACAAGATAAGCCTAGACGTGATAGGTCACCTACCCCAGTCTACCTGTGGGAATTAATACATACTAGTAAAATTGATCGCTTTACAAAATGGGGATTAAGTTGAGGCTCTCCAGGCCCATACTGCTAAAGCTACAGGAACTTTCCTTCATCATTATATATTAACCTGCCATAGTTGTCCCCAGGATCTTCTCTGCGACAATGCTAAAATTTCTCCTCCAGAGTATTTAAGATCCTGACTACCTTCATGGGAGCACAAAAACTCAGTTCAGCCCCCTATAACCCTTCTATGAACTATTACCATAGAAAGAGAAACTGGAACCTTGGTTCTATATTATAAAAAATAGTCTGTTTGAACCCTCTACGCTTGGATAAATCTTTTCTATTGTCCCCTTTTATCATATTGTATCAGTTATCACTGATACTTAAAATGTCTCTATTATGCGTTTTGTATAGTCAAGAACCTGGGGTACCCATTTTCCTAGCAAAAAATGTTTTTTTCTGCTAGTATTGACGATTCTGACTTAGCCATGAGAAGGTTGGCCCAACACATTATTCAGCTACAAAATGATTCCATAAATAACTTATCAAAACTGTCACCAAAGAGGACTAAGCAGCTAATGCGTTCATAAGACCATTACCTTCTTTCAAATATTAGACTTGGGTTTATACTACCATAACTGCATCACTTCCAAAAAGTTGGAAGCTCGGGTCCTTTTGGGAAAGACCTTTCATGTTCACTTATAAGAGGGGCGATGAATATTCTATAAATCTTCTCTGAAGTCACTATAAACAGAGTAAAATGATGATTTTTATGCCCTTATTCTCTCCTCAGCATTCTTTAAGGGTAATGTCATACAATTGGATGGTCGACTAGTGGTGAAGAATGTTCTAGTGTTTAATAGTGCAAATAATAGTAGCAATTCCAAGTCTATCTTCAGTAAAATACTTTATATCAGAGTAATAATTTTAATCCTAATACTCGGTGGGATACCTTAGATTAAAATAATAATTTTACCTCTAACCCTGGAAGAATAGGTGAACTGACTTGATAGTTCACCAACGCACTACCCTTACTTTATTGCTACCTTATAAAAGAAAACAACTCCTTTTATAAACCTGAAGGTGGTTCCAGGAGATAAAATTACAATGCTTGCCAATCAAACACTAGGCAATCGTGTAATCAGCTATAATGAAAAAAAATTTAGCTTATTGGATACATTATTTTATGTTGTTACCACATGGATTTCTCATCCCTGCCATCAACCCAGCACCAAAATTAAGCCCTATCAAGGAAAAAGATTTTTGAGAGTTCTAATAGGTTGAGTCATCATTTAGTTTATCAAGCTACCTTCTGCCTATTCTGAATTTTCTTGCTCCTCTTGTTTTTAGCCTCTAAGTACCATAGTTTATAGGAGTCATTATTTTATTAAAGTATCGCATGGATACCCATTTTCAAAAAAGTATTGAAATTAAAACTATTTGTGTTCTAAAATCTTCCCAAAGATCTTGAACAGCTTTCAGGGAATTTAAACCTTCTACTTCTGTGATATTGTAAAGTTAATGGGCCTAAGCACCTGCGAGCAACATATTATTAGAATTTAATAAGGACCTCTAAGCCAGAATTATTGTTAAGTCTCAAGAGGTGAAATTGTTGGTCTTCTGAGTTGGTGGTTTGGCCTGCAGACTTGTAGTAAAAGGTGGTCTATGGAGGCGAAACTGCATTGGCTAGAAGTTTTCATAATGTAGCTGGTACACTATAGTAAATATTATGGCTAATGTAAAATTTGCAACACACCCCTAATCAGATGGGCAAACTGAGAGAGTGGACTAAACCCTGGATCAATATCTCCGCTGTTATGCTTCTTCAAGTCATGACATATGGGTATCAGAGCTTCCCTGAGCGCAGTTTGCATATATCAACGCCCCAATATCTTCACCAGCATTTCCATTTCTGAGGCTAATTTGGAATATAACCCCTCATTCCATATTGTTATCCACCTCACATCTACTGTTCTCAAAGTAGAAGAACACCTGAATCATATTTAAACCCCACAAACTTGTACATGAGCAATTTTTAAAGGCAGTGGATGTTTATAGGAAATTTGAGGATCAAATAGCCAACTGGGCTATGAGCTCAAGGATGGATCACTTGTCATGTTGGACATGCGTCACCTGAACATGTAGGTTCCTTCCAGTAAGTTAGTGTGCAAAAAGTCTGGGCCCTTTGAGGTGTTAAGGCTTTATAAATTGGCTCCATCTGTATTAAGCTACCTTCTCACTGAAAAAAGCACAACGTGCTTCATGTATCCCTATTGTAACATTCTAAAGCCCTATGATTGAGTCACTTGAACTATCATGGTAGATGACTCCCAAAAGGCAGAGGTGGAGAAATTCTTAGCCTCACATAAATTACGTAGCTTAACCCAGTACCTGATGGCTTGGATAAATTACCCTTCATACGAATATAGCTGGATAAATGCAAAAGATTGCGCCAACAGTAAAGAACTTGTAGAAGCCTTTCACGCAACTCATTTTAGTGCTCCTGACCTCCCTAAAAAGTGGTAACCCAAAGTGCAAATAAGCTTTTGCAAGGCATAAAAAATACGCCCTTTCTCATGTCCAAGGAGGCGGTATGTTCCTGTTCCCAAAGGAAAGGATAATATAAGTCCAGATGACCAGCCCCCTCCAGCCAGATTGCGAGAAATTCCCTGATAGATCAGGAAAAATCACAAGCCCCACAGTGGAGCCCTTCTCTAAGATCAGTGACCTAGCTTATGTGGTGGATGAGCGGTAAGTTACAGCCCTGGCTCCTAATATCCTCCCTCTCTGCCCCCATCTTCTCGGATGATCTAGGAAAAAGTGATTGAAGGGGTGTTCAGAGGGGTGGTTCAGTTTAGGGTCCTCCAGAAGGACCCTGAGCCATTCCAAGAGTGTCCTGTTCACTGATGAGATTCAAGAAACCCCTTTAACCTTTCAAAAAACCTCATATGATCCTAGTTCATCTATTAAGTCAGATTTGGTTTAAATTAGTAATTTGGATTGCAGATCAAACCCAAAGATCACGCATATCACTACTGATATTCATTTGATAATTTATTTAATATAACAGGTTACTGTGGAACTGTTGTTCATAACTTGCCCATCTGGAAAATCTGTTCAAGAATGTTAGTACCCCGCTTGATTTATCCCTGATCCAACAGGTGAGCTATTAAAATCATTATGACACAGTCTAAAATTCTAATACCTCCCTTCAACACATCATGTAAGGCCCAGCCTGCTCAATTAGGGTGCCCTACAGAGGCTAATCATTTTAAAATTACAAAGCTCTTTTTCCTGACCTCACTATATAGGCAATTACCCTCCTTAGGAAGGTTGCTAGTCTATTTCTTAATAATTCACCCTTTACTTAAAAACCCCTGTTCTAAGTTTTATACTCTCAAGTTTTTCCACACTTTTCTTTGTCTTTTTCTATTTAGTAGAGGTATATCGTGATGCATGCCACAATTCATGCGTTATTACAAGAGGTTATGGAGGAATTATTGCAATCTACTAGTTTATTAGTTTTTACAATCTAGCGGAATTCATATGCCTCAACTTCCTTGAGCTTGTTTGCCAATTATTTTAAACACCATGCATCCCATTTACTTATTCATAATTTTCAAACTGCAATAAATTAATGTGATCCGTTCATGTTATACTCCTACACTATCCCAATCAGTTTTTTAATACTGAATAGCCATGATTCTCTGAGGATTGTCTCCATCCCTGCCTCTCCTGCTCATGAGGGTTGCCACAGAAAGACCAGCGGTTGCTATTACAGACTCCTGGTTTGGTATGGGAGGTCTTTAATATGCTGATGAATTAAATTTATACTCACTTTAGCCTTAAGCGCACAACCATATCACTAGTTCAGATGATCCCTATACAGGCTGAGACACTCACTAGGCGCTAATGCGCTCAATAGGTATGGACAGTCTTCTTTCTGTTGGCTTGAACCCTGACAGTGTGGATACCCTTTCTGGTTCTAAAACAGTGGCAATGTTTGCCCCAGAAGTTTGAGATTATCTTCTTCAAATAAACACTGAACCCCATACTGTAATATGAAGTCAGTTTCAAATGGTATCTCATTCTGATCCACTAAGACTATAACCAGTACTGTGACAATGAGTGATCTAAACCATAGAATCAAGCACTATATGTTTTCCTAGAAGTAGTATTTTGAAGAGTGGTTGTTCTGTAAACCTTATAATAATCCACATCTGGTGTGAGTCTTATTTTCAATTAACTTTGTAGAGACAATGTTAATTGGAGCTTTATTGTTAATGATTGGTTAATCTTTTTTGTATAATACTAAAATATTGGCAAAAGTACAATCAGAATAAAGAGAAATATTGTCTACTTGAAAAATAGTGGCATTAATATCTGAAGCAAAATTAAAAACGTAATTCAGCAATATTGGGGGATTTTTCATTAAAGGTTATCATTGAAATTGATATTTTGACATCATACAAGGCACAACTAACTGTCCCTATGTTCACTTGCTTATCTTGAGGCTTCTTCGCATGTGGTAGCATCACTTTTTCAATTATTTCAAGTTTGGTTGCGTTTTCTATCAAATTGGTAACCACATGAGCTTCACTATTAATGTCATGATATATGGAAGGTAAGGACATCAGCCATAAAAAGGTGTGCTATGGATGCTTTGTACCATTATATTGCTAAATAAGGATGAGCTTGAGCATAGGCGTAAATAGACTGTTTCTCTTATATTCTGATTGAGTGTTTTCCCGCATAGGACACTTGATTGCCAATAGGTACCACATTAATATTGTCTTTTCTAGTTCTGCAACCCTTTTAGATGGCCTTCTTTGCCGCACTTGATACAAGTGATCCAATTTCTCATCATGGCTGTTTTGAGTTTAGAAAAACAAACTAGTACTGGCTCCAGTGTTGGCTACTCCTCTGTTATTATCAGAGATCCTCCCCAAGTAAATTTAAGTGGCTATATTGTGATGGTACTGAAAATACCTGGCCATCACATTGTCTTAATTGGGGATAAAAATATAAGAAAAGATATTAATAATTGCAGTATAGTATGTTGCACTGAATTGTAGTACAAATTTAGCAATGAACAGAGGTTCTTTTGTATACCTATAAATTCATTCAATCTGAGATTTGGAATAAAAAGGTTTTTATGGAAGTAGAGAAACTCATAAAAAATGCAATTATGTACCTGGAATATAGGAAATAAAAAATGAAGTTATGCTGATGATCAAACTTAGGTTATCAGGTCTATAAATAGCCAATAAAAACTTGCGCAAAACTTAAAACTTATATAATTATGTTAGAAAGCTTTAAACGAGAAATATTAATAATCTTGTAGACCTAAACAAGTTTGTTAGATTTTCACTAGCTTTTTTATATAATTTAGAGATGTTACATCTCACAGTTCTGTTTATTTGCATGGAACCTGCTACTAACAGTTTTAAGCTTAAAATTCCAATTTTAATTTTAATAAGGATTTACTATTAACATTTACGCATATTACTTTAACCAAGAGAATAGTTTAGTCTTTATGTGGAGTCCACGCTCTTCCTTTCCTGGTGCCAAGGAGCTCTGTCAAAATTAGTTAGTATCTTAACCCTAATTCAAGGTCTGATACAACCCACAATAGCGTCATGCGGACATCCAGAGCTTTATCTGGAGTGCTTTCCTTCTTGTGGACGATTAACTGATTGTTGCTTACCAATTTCTTTGTCACTACTGTAAAGAGCCAGTAAATTACATTACAAAAAATTCTCACACCATTTTGTCCATGTGGAGCGATTCAAAAGAGATGCTGTTCATTCGCTTTTACCAACATGGTATCAGCATCTTACCACCATGCTTATTATCATCTTTTCATTGGTGTTTCTGCTGCGCGAAATTCGCTTGAAAATAAAGGAATGGTTGCATTTGCCTGTTAACAATTACCCTGATTCAATTAAGGTTAGTTTCAATCAGCCCCTCCTGGTATCCATGGCTTAAAAAAAGTTTATGAGGCTTTTGACAAGGTTCAGTTTTAAAATCGTCTAATCAAGGTGGTGGGTGGGTCTTAACATTTGCTGATCATATTTCTCAAGTGTTGAAGGAGAGTTGTCTGATAAACAAACAGCTTAGATTAGGGCTCTCCTGGACAAAAAAGAGTCTCTTTCTAGACTCTTGATGAATGTATCCAATTAATTGACAGAAATGTTTGTCCCAATGAGGGCTAAGATGCAGACTGGTCAGTCTTGCTGATGACTCAGGAGGAAGGATAGAGTAGAGTTCTACGATCATTTGTTTTACCCACTTGATTTAGAAGCTAATATTACTCCAGCATAGTTACCACAAATGTCAAAACAAAAGCTATACTTGGACCTCCTCTCTGCGTTGACAGTGACGCGCACAGCTGAGAGTTTAGAGGAGAGAAGATTGAATGTGCTAAAAACATAGAGCATCAGCTTAAATTTAAGAACTAAACAAAATTGATGCATGCAAAGGGTCATAATAGAAGGAAAGGAAAGTACATTAGCCGTGAAGAATATGAACCCTTATGACTCACCAAGAATCCCTAGGAAAACAACCTGTAATCTCAGAAGGAGGACATGAAGTTACTACAGTGGTGAACTCCCAAGAATTTTCTCAAGTTGTCAGAGCAACTTGCAATTCAGTTCCTGTTCATGAATCTCCTACCAGTTAAGGAACCTCTACCATTACTCCTAATTACTCTTACAACTTAAAATAATCAATAACTACAACCAAGTAGAAGAGAAGACTGCTTTAGTAGACACAGGGGCTGATAAGAACTATTTACAACTTAAATTGGCACAAATTGGAGCTTACCTCTTAAAGAGGTAGGCGAAGCAACTTTAACTGAATTTACTAAAAATTGTTGCTTTTTGGAGGATGAGAATAATCTTTGAATTAGCCATGGGGAACATAATTTTGATAAAGCTTCTGACCATGAACCACCTTCCCTACCCCGTGGTACTGGGAATGAAATGGTGTCGCCATTTCTCCCCTCAGTTCTATATGGCAAATAATGGAGTCTCTATCTCCCAGATGATTCCTTGCCAATCTAATGGAAATTTGCAACCTGTGAGTCTGCATAAAATAAGCTAGGGAATTTTCTCTGGAGAATCCAATAATGGCGCCTTACCTAAATAATATGCTGAGTTTAACAGTGTGTTTGGGGCTCATAACTCCTTAAATTAGACTCCTGTGGGACGTTCTCTCTCAATCTTCAGTTCAAGGCAGATTCTGACTTGCCACGGGATTCCTGATATATACTTTGAACTGATGAAGCCCAGCTAATTCTAGAAACGTATATAAGCTCCATATTAAATTCAGGATCAATTGTGTCATCCAAATTTTCTGTGTTTTTTATTCTTATTTTACCTAAGGCTAGTGGAGAGCTCTGTCCTTTTTTGACTTCAGCAAGCTAAATGAGGTGACAAACCCGGACCCTTTCCCCCTGACACTCATTGATAATATCCTGCTCATTATTTATGAGAGCAAGTGGTTTACTAAGTTGGACCTTTTGGAGGAGTTTCATCAAGTAACCATACACCCCAATCACCAAGAATCTACGGCATTCAAGTGCTAACTGGTAAATCTAAGTATTGGGTAATGCCATTTAATCTAAAAAATGCCCCTAAATTATTTCAATTATCAATAGACCATGTGCTCCATGAATTATTAGGACGTTATTGGATCATGCATATAAATGATGTATTAGCTTTCTCTAAGTCTTAATAGAAGCACGTTGAGAATATTATTCTGTATTAAAGGCCATTTTTATGCAGGATCAAATTATAAAAATATCTAAAAAGTTAGTTCCACAAATCCACTTTAACGTTTTTAAGAAACGTTGTGTTTGAGGGAGCCTAGCGGTACTTCCTGACAATCTCAGGGCCATCAAGGAATGGAAGGCCCCAGATGATTAAACTGGATTTTAAAGTTTTCTAAGAATGGTCTACTTCCTGAGACAGTTCCCTAAGGACCTTTCTGAGGTGGCTGTACTCTTACAAGGTTAAATTGAGAACGCGTCCTTCTTCTGGGGCGCAGAAGAAAAAGAGGCCTTCTGAGAAATATAAAAAAATTATATCAAAGCCCCTGTCTTGGATCATTCTAATCATAATTACCCTATTTATAATAAAACTGATGCATCTGCTGTGTTATTGACACTGTCCTACTTCACCAGGGGGAGGAAGTCATATAATAATCCATCTGTTATTTCAGTCATAAGATGCAGCCCGTGGTTATCAATTATTACATGTATGACATGAGGTTGTTGGCAATAGTGTCGTCCTTCCAGGAGTGGAAACAACACCCGATGGACATGTGCTGGCCCATCACTATCTGTACTGATCATAAGGCTCTTGAATTTTATTGGAAGCCACAATAGATGAACCAGAGACAAGCTCATTGACACCTGGAGTTTTCCAATTTTGCTTTCAAGTTTGAGTACCATCCAGGAAAAAAGAACTTTCTCTCTGATCTCTTAAGTAAGGACACTGGGTTAGCTAACGCCAAAAAGTAGACATGTTAGATACTGCAACCATGTTGCCTCCTAAATTTTTTGCACTTATTGAAGATGGTGCTAGAGATATCAACGGAAGAATATGTAATGCCTAAGAAAGAACTAAGCTTGGGAAAATACTAAAAAAGAAGCTGGATAATGGAACTTCGACCAATTTCAAGAATTTTAGCCAAGAGGATAATAAATTCCATTACAATGAAAAGATTTGGGTCCCAACTGCGATTTAAAAAGGGAGATTCTAGAGGCCTGTCACAACCATCTGCTGGTTAGATTTCCAGGAGTCACAAATACCATGGAGCTTATCATAAGACTTTACTCATGTCCTGAGTTAGTAATGAGAATTAAAAAAATGTGAGTCAATGACTGACCTGTGCTTTTGTCAAGCCTCAACGCAATCTTACTTAAGGGAAGTCGATGCCCCACAAGGACCTAAGAAGCCATGAACGTCCATCTGTGTTGATTTTATTTCTTCCCTACCTAATTCCTAAGGACCAAATTTCATTATGGTTGTCATTTATCAATTAATAGTTTACAAAGAATTTTTCTCATGTTCCATGCATATCACTTCAAAAAAGGGCAGCAGCTTTGCTTTTGAAGAAAGTGTTCTCTTGGCATGGAGTGCCAGAGGAGATTATACCTGATCACGGACCCCTGTTTGTATAAAAGTCTTTGGAACATCTACTGTAAAATCTACAGATCAAGTCTTGCCAATCTTCTTCCTATCATCCTCAATTGATGGTCATAAAAAGATATCAAATCAGGTTCTTGAACAATTCTCTGATATTATGTGTATGGACGTCATACAGACTTGAAGTATTTGGTTAGGATTAACCCAGTATTTGTACAACAACTTAGTCCTCAAATCAACTGGAATATTACATTTCTTTTCCAACCACAGGTATAAATCAGACCCCCGGGATCCCTTAGTGTGAGGAAAGAGCTCCACTTCTGATGAAATCAACAAGAACCTCAAGGAGATTTCAAAACTTCTGAAGCAACGCTTGGACCACGCCATAAGATCCCAGAAATTGAAGAAAGACAACAAAGGCGGGACAATCATGGAATAAAGGTGGGTGTTGGGCTTCTGTTTATGTGGCTTGATGGTACTGTTCCCAAGAAGCCTGACAGTTAATACTTGAAGCAGTCTAAGACTTATGGCTAATCTATTATTTAATTTTGAGGGTGCTAAGTCATGCTTAGGTCCCTTCAGCTAGGGTATCAATCTTTATGGTAAGTTCATCAAAAGGACTTATTGAAGTCAAGTACCAAAGAGATATAGATATAACCTTGTAACTTAATTTTAGTATAGAATATGGGTTTATATGTATACATAGTAATATAAAACCCATAAGGAAAAGGTTTATTAAAATAATTAAGAAAAAATCTGTATGATAGGCTCTTATTTAGGCGATGCATCCAGGTTGTACAATGCCTTTTTAATCTTTTTGATATAAAATGAAGGTATGTTCAACACACCAAATCAGGTGAGACTTGGTATCAATTTTTTGATCATTGGGCATATTCTTGGTCCATACCCTTTTTCAGGTACAACTAAATTAATTGCTTTGTGTACCACCTAGTTTAATAATCACCTAACATTTTGATGATTCTTCATAACAATTAATCAAAAACATCATGGATTATTTTGAGCTTAAATCAGTCTTATGGAACTAATAGTATCAAATTGAGCCTTACCAACTATCACCTTTTCCATATAATTAATGGAATTACTACCCCTTCTTGAGTCTAGGCATCAATTCTCTAGTGGGAGTTGATTGGTAAATATTCTTCCCATCATGACTTATATTAATATATCCAACAGTGGGAATCTGTTTTATTCTACCCTTAAAATTATATTTCCAAGGCCCAAGAAGACAAGTTGGTCCCATATGGATTGGTCTATACAAGGTGATCAACTAAGTAAACCACTTGATTTTTAATTATCCTTACCAGAATATTCAATAGCACACTTAATATACACGTTCCCAGCTAAAGTTGTTTACAGGCCCGTTCCAGAGAAGACCTTCCCCTCCAACCTTCCCTTTCCAAATTTCTAAATGTGAGGTCGAGGAGATAGTGGACAGTAAGTTGGTACATGGCAAAGCGAATATCTGGTAAAATGGAGAGACCATCCACTAAAGAATCCACATGGCAAACAGCTGAGGATTGTCATCATTGTCATATAATATCAAGGGTTTTTATCACAAAGGGGGGTGATGTGACAGTACATGAAATATCTGGCTATCACATAGTCTTTATTGGGATAAAAATATAAACAAAAATAATATCAGTATATGATTTCAAACTGAATCATCATTTAATATAGCAGTAGACTGAGGACCTTTAATATTTCTAAAGGATACATCCATTCTGAGGTTTAAAAATCTAACAAAATTTTCATGGAATTTGGAAATTTATCTAAAATGCATCAATAAAACCCAGTATATAAGGAATCAAAAATTAAGTCTTATTTGATAATCAAACTAGGATTTCAGTTCTTTAAAAATGCCTTCAAAATTGTTGCAAAACGCCGAAATTTAAGTATTTAGATTTTTTGTTTAAGCTTTAAACTTTCATTAATAATAATATAATAGAATTAAATAAATTTGTTAGAATTTTCCTGCTTTTTTATAGGAAATGGAGATGTTACATCTCTCAATTATGTGTATTTATGCAATTCCTGATAAAAATAAATAAAGCTCTAAGATTTTTATTTTCATTTTATTTTAAAAGTATATAATATTAATTCTATTTAATCAAAGCAAACTGACCAAGGGATGGACAATACTGATATTTGTAATGGGATAGGGGGGATGTGAACTATAGTGTGATCTAGGCGCCCCAGAGTAGACGAGCTACCGCTGTTGCCAGCAGGTGCCGACAAGTATAGGGGTGAAGGATGCCTTACTCCAAAGGGGTTTCCCCTATTATGGAGCAGGTATGAAGGAAGGGGTACATATGCAGAAACCAAACTGGGAACCTTAATTCAATGAGTTATTGTTGCTTTGGCCTTATATATCTATATAGACAGGCTTGAAAGTGTTCCTGTAATTGTAGGTAAAATCTGCTTATTGTCCCACAGATGGTTGGCACAGTTCCCTCGAAGGCATTCTGTGCTACAGTGTGGATTTTCCACAGTGCAATGGCGACTATCAGGGAGAAGAGTGTGGGTGGTATTACGGATTCAAGTTGGAGTGCGAGGAGGTTCCTGGAGATTGACAGCTCCTGGTCATTGTGGGTTCTTAACAGATGCGCAACTTCCAGCCATATGGCTCTAGATGGGGGCATGCTTCAAGTTGGTGGTGTAGTGTTATCCCCTCCACACACTGCGCATGTTGCATGAAGAGAGTTGGAGCGGTCACTGTCCTGTAGGTTCAACTGAGGCTGCGCCAGGTGTTAGCTCTTACCCTTGGCTGGAGGAGTAGTGATGTGTTAGCCTCCATATTGCCTTCTGTGTTGTGAGGTCATAGGGGATGTCTTATGCATTCAGGTAGTTGATTCTTGCAATGAATGGGGCCACGTCGTGTGTGTCCCTCTGAGGGTGGTCGTCTGGTTTCCTTAGCGTTAAGTGAGCTCTGGGCCTCCCCTTCCCAGACTAGTGCCTGTGATAGTGACAGCTCACCCTATGTGACGATTGGTGCAGAGGAGGCGTTTGGAGTGAGGGGGTTCCATGCAGGCCCATTGCGTTGGGGCAGATTTAAAGGTATTTGATAAGGATGGACGGGTTGTGTGGGTTGATAGTTTGAGCGCCTGCTCAAAGTTGGCCCTCGCCGCTCTAGAACAGTGTTGTTGTGGGAGGTCTGGAGCTAGGAATTCCTCTATCCAGGTGCCCAATATTCAGTTGGCGTGGACCTCAAAGTCTATTAGTCCCATGCCTACACTGAAGCGTAGGCTGAAGAGCGTTTCCACCCGTACAGGTGGCTGGGACCTAGGCCACAGTCATCCCTGGATAAGTGCGCAAACTGATGATAAGAATGTAGGTGAGAAGGAGATTGTGTGGGTGGGGAACCACAGCATCGAGAGGATGAGTGAGTTGGCAACAGTTACTCGCCTCATTAGTCATAGGGATCTTCAGTTAAGGGAAGCAATGCGGCTGGAAATCCACTGTAGGAGGTTGTTCTTAATTGTCTCATTTCATACCCCCCTCTTTCCAGATATTTCCAAGGTGGCGGAAAGGGTTGGTTGAAGGGGGTGATGCAAAGGGTAGGATGAGTGTGTTGTTCAATCATGGGGGCTGTGGGGTTTGGGTTTTGTGTCCCAGTTGTTAGTGTAATTGCCTATGAGGAATATTTCTGTTTTCTTTTTGTTGAGCAACGCGTTACTCACAATGGAATACTTCTCCAGGGTGCGTTCTAGCTGTCAGGAATCATTGTTGTTAGCTATACCTGTCACTCAGTCATTCACAAAGGCTAGTATCTTGACTATTGGTTGGCCTTGTATAGTTATGCCAACGATGCATGAGTTGGTGATGCGAAGGAGCAGATCGATACTGAAGTTATACAGCAGTAGACTGAGGGGGTCCCCTTGTTTGAGCCCTCTGTGTGGTGTGATCTTGTTGGTCAGAAAGCCAGGGCCGCATACAGCCATGAATGCGGATTCTGTAAGGAGAATTGCCCAATTTATGTATCTGGGTTGGAGTTTGAAGGCGCTTAGGCATTCCTTCAGGTACAGCCAACCAACGCGATCATGTACCTTCTCCTAGTCTAGGAATACCAGGGCTCCAGTTGCTTTGGACTGGCATATGTTGGTGACGGAGTTTATATTGGTCCTGACTGAACGCCCTGGTTAGAACCCAAACTGATTGGGTGACAGGACTTTGGAGGCTATTTTGCCTAATCTTGTGGCTTGTATTTTTGTTAATAGTTTTGTATCAGTGTTAGAGAGTGCAATTAGGCCCCAGTAGGCCAGATCCAGTTTGTCGCCCTTTTTAAAAAAGGTTATGACATAGGAGTTTTGGTCACCAGGTATGAGGCGTGTCTCCAGCAGGCACTGGTTTATTGATGTATAGAGGAGGAGGGCGATTTGCTTGAAGTACTTTTTGTAAAATTTGTAGGGTATCCCATCAGGCCCTGGGCAATCCTACGTGGTGCACCGCATACTGTGTCTCAGAGCTCCTCCTGTGTGATTAGGTTTAGGAGTTTATAGTCCGGCTGTGTGCTTTGTATTACAGTGGTGTGTATAAAATTTTAACTTTTGGGGGGTTGTTTGGGGTCCTACAGTATAGTTCGGTGTAGTAGCAGTGTACTTCCGCCTTGACCTCACTTGGGTTGGTTGCCACAGTGTTTTCATCTTTTCAGACTTTTGTTCATTCAGTCTGGTTTCCTTGGGAGTGAAATTGGCAGAAGAAGTATGTTGAGCAGGTTTTGCCTTCTTTTGTTAACTTAACTTTTCTCAAAACATTGATGCTGTGCTGGTGTTTGAAGATGAGGGCGTTTAGGTGGGCGTATATTTCCGCCCATTTATGCCCCCAGTTGGGGCTGTATCTATACTTTGGTGTGTTGAGCTTGGGGTGTTCCAGTTCCACCAAGGTGCGCCTGATTGTGGATGTGTTGGCAGTGTACTTATGTGAGGTGAGATGGCGAGTTTTATTTATTAGTTTGACATTGAAATTTTCCCAGGCTTCTATGGGGTCCAATATGAATGGAGTTACGAATTTTAGATTCATGGCCTCATATTTGACCCAGTCAGATATTTTGGGCAATTTTATATTTTTGGGTGCAACTTCCTCCAGGTTAATGCCTGTGCGGGAGTTTGGGTTGGCAAAAGCTGCACCAAAATGAGTTAGTGGTTGGAGAAGTTGATCTTTTTTGTTGGGAAGTTGGAGATGTTTGAGCGGTGGGTTTTAGGAATGAGGATGAAGTTGATGCATCTCATTCAGATGAGCGTCCCTCAAGTATGTTTGGGCAGGTCATGTGGGTGAGGAGTGGTGACCTGGGGGAGGGTATTGTGAAGGCCAAAAAATGCCTTCATTGCACAGTATTTGATGTGCCCCGTGGGGTGTCCCCTGGAGTTAGGCCATTGGTACATGTTGGGTTTATCCCAGCAGTTAAAGTCGCCCAACAGGATGGTATCTGGTGGGAGGGTGAGTGTTTGGAAGGTTTCAAGGAATATTTTTCTCTCAGCCACAGTGCACGGTGCATAGATGCATGCTATCAAAATTTTGTCCTCTTAGCATGTGATAGTTGCTACTAGGACGCAGCCATGCAGATATGAAAAGGAGTTGGTGATTTTTAGTTTTTTTTTATTTCAGATGACCATCCCAAAGTGGGACGTTTATACCAAATGGGTTGGTGAGACCCTGGCTGACCAGGATTCCCCTTACCCTGTAGACGGTGGGTTTCTTGGATGGCCAAGATATCTACAGGGGGGTTTTGCAAGAAGTCCAGCTTTTTGGCTTGGGACGATTGAGCCCTGGCTCCTGCGATGTTTAGCGTCCCTATTGAGACTGAGGTTCCCGTGACACCTCAGGAGCAGTAGGGAGGGCCGTCCATCCCTATCCCAGCGCACCATTTCTGGTACATGCTCTGTGTCATTGGGCCTGTCCCGTCTGTGCAGTTGTCCAATCCCTTACCTTTTGCCAATTTCACATGGGTCTTGCTATTTATAGGGTTTGAGTCAGTCTCCCCCGCTCGTGACTCATGGTGGTTTGGTGCAGTGTGTTGATTGATTTCTGTGGTTGTGGGGTTCAAATTAGTAGATGTTGGTCCCACATTTTCGCCTACAGTGGAGCTGATTTGTCCAGCTAAATTCGCTTGATTGATACCACGTGGTGATCCAGATAAATCGTTGAGAAAATTAAACTTGGGTATCCTGCACTGATTGGCTGGCTCGATTAATTTCCTTTAGGTCCTCCTGAATTTGGTCAGGGGTGATGGAAGAAGCTGCGAGTGATGCAGCCTTGGCTGCTGCCCGGTTTAGGCCTTCTGTGCCATTTTTTGCACTTTATGTGATACTGGGTCTATGAGAATGTATTGCCCATCCTCTCCTCAGAGGTAGGCGTGGTTGGTGTTGACTATTTTGGCGAAGCCTTTGCTATCCTTGTCCATGGTTTCGCCACCTTGGGTTCTGCTCACTTAACTCTGGGGATTTTTGACTTGGGCAATAAAAGGCGTAATCTGTTGCACAGATCTGACACTAACCAGCTAGGCTTAAACTTCCTGAGAGAGCTGTAAACTTGACACTTGCACGCCAACTGTGCGCCTTCTTTAAAATTGATCCTGTGTACTTTGGAATCTTCCCTTGACCCAATGGAGCTTATCTCAACCTCTTTTCTTGCAAGCCTAACCTTACAAGGAGTCCTTTTCAAAATAAGTGTCTTCAACTGTATTGTACTCAAGACTTTTTACTTGCAGTCACTACTTTTTACCTTATTTCTAGTTAAAGTGAAAAACCAAATAAAGGACAAACTTAAGATTCTGTGAGAAAGACTGTTTATTTAAGATAAAAGCTTAGTATTTTTATACTAAATACTAAAAATTGAGATGTAGAATAATAAATTGAGTGACAAATTGAATAGTGGATTTGAAAATATTGAATCTTCACAAGAACTTTGGTGCAGTCACTTTTTTAGTTGATTTCTCTCTTGAGAACTCATTTTCTTAAGTTCCTGAATTCATGCACTGCGACAGTGTGTGGAGTCCACAGTATCAGGGTCATTGGCTCCATGGCTCCTGTGCACTTTGGTGGAGTTCAAATTTTACCACCATTAGTGGAATTAAATTTATGGTTGCTTGCTGGCACCATTTTTTTCATTTCAATTGTTTTTCTTTTTGATGTTACTCAAATGACTATTTCCTTTTTGAAAGCATATCTCATTTGAAGTTTCGCCATCACTGGTTTGCATCTCTTTAATGATTGGATCATTTGTCATTCATCTGTGACATTATTGCTATCGCCATTGTCACGGCCAATTTGATTTATAATATTAACATTTTTTGGAGCTATACTCATTTTGTGTTAATGATGCTTGCACTTCAATCAAATTTTCCTTGGTTCTACCAGAGGTTAAGGATTTACCAATTTCATGGCATGCCAACTCTGCGACACATGGTGTCATTGCAGAAGTCTAGGGCCATTATGCCCTCCTTCATGGGGAATGCGTGCACCTTGTGCCCCAATGCGCTGCAGTGGTTGCAGATAGGAGGTGTGCTTTCCGGTGTGATGCAGAATACCTTTGACACGCCCCTATCTGGGAGGTGAAACAGCACTGTGTGCAGGATTTTAGTGAGGTCCTCAGCCACCTTGAGGAGCAGGTTGATCATGGCTATTGCCTTACCTGTGCACAGGTTCAGCATCAAGTAAAACAGCTGTAGTTTGAATTGTTTGATCTCTCCATAGATGGCGAGTCCAGCTCAGAGCTCTTCCTCAATTACATTGCAGGGAAGGTTGATAGGAAGCAAGTCCAAGGAGATTAACAAAGTGTTCACTTTGTTCCATCTGGTGCACACAGTGCGCACAATTCTTTTGACCTCAGGGAGGGCAATTTTGATGCAGACTTTTGCAGCGGCATCTTCATCTTCTTCAGTTTTGAAGTCCATGTCAATCCAGCTGCAGTGGATAGTATTGGTGTTAATGTACACCGCATGGGTGGAAAGGGAGGTCTGTGCCTCGCCCACTTTCTCCCACAGAATTGGAGAATCAACCCCTAGGAAGAGTCGGAGTCTGTGCTCTACCTGTGATAAGGGTTGGGAATATTGGTTTTAAAGTACAAGTTTTGTTTAGTGGTGAACTCCACAAACATGGACGGTGTCTGAGTTTGTGGCTTCTTGGTGGCATTGGTTCCCAGTCCCCCCAGAGCGTTTCTTGCTCTTCAGCACACCGTTTTGCGCATTGCCTGATATGAATTTTTCCTGATTTAATTTCTATTTGTTGATATCGCCCATCTCTCCAGTGCAATTATCAAATTTTGCTGTTTAAATTGAATTGTAGTAACTAATGTTATTGCTACAAAAAAAGCTTCTAAAAGGATATAATATTAGTAAAACATATTACTTGAACCAAGGGTCTAAACTTAGTCACTTTTGGAGTCCCTCTTATCCCTATCCTGGTATCAAGGAGCTCTGTTAAAAGTAATTATTATCTTAATCCTAATCTAAGGTTTGATACAACCCTACAATAGTGATATGTGGACATATAGAGCTTTATCTGATGTGCTTTTCTTCCTATGGACGATCACCTGATTGGTGCTTCCCAAATTTTTCGTCAGCTACTGGAAAGAGCCAGTCTGTTAAGTATATTGCATCTTTAAAAGCTTTTGAAATTAGTATCAAATATGATCTCACAAAAAATAAAAACTCTAACATCTGTGCAGTTTTTGTATCCAAATTCAAGGAAGAGACTATAGCCTAATGCAGATCTTTATATGGCCAAAGTGCTGATTTTATGACGATAGGTGCATCAAAATTGGTTAACGATTCTGCCCAGTATGATTTGAGCTTCTTGGTACAACTTGTCATCAAAGATATCATTGTCTCTTCCTTTTTTTTAACTGGATGCACATAAATTCTTGTTTCCGTTTGGTGACGTGTTCAGGGCTTATAAACTCGCTCATAGCGGCATTCTTTGCCTCCACATAAGTCCATTCATTAGCAGCAAATCTGGTATGATGAGATTTTGACTTTCTGTGTCAATATAGTTGATCATGATAATCACCTTTTGAAAGTCTCCACATCCTACCAGGGTCATCTCAAAAAGCCTAAAAAATGCAGGAACATTATTCTTTTGGCGGCTGGCAACTTTAGGGGTTTGCAATAACTCCACATTTTCAAGGGGGTTGGTGCCAGATTTTCTTTTTTTGGTTAGAAACTTAAGCTTAGGATGTAGGGCGCCGTACTGGATAAGTCTAGGTTTCAAGGCACATTTTGCAGGCTTTCATGGCAGGATCAAATAGGACTATCACTACTAGATAAGTTAAAATTTCTGAATAGTCCAGATACAACTTTTAGGTTTTGATAGCAGCATATGGTTGCTTACAACTTTAAAAAAAGTTTCATAATAGTCTTCTTCCATATCTTCTGGTTTAACTTCCATGCCTTCAAATTTTGATCTTTCTGCCATGTTTCATCTAGCTCTAGTATTTTAACAACGTTTGACAGCATTTTCATAAAGACCCCACTAACATCAATACTTGATCTTGCATTTTGATCTTGTATGAGCCATATTTTGTCATATTACTTTCCACAACATTGTTCTTCTCCATCAAAATTTCCGCTTTCTTAAGAGTTAAAGAGTCCAGAACCTGTGTTTTGAGTCCTGTTAATTCAGCCCAATCTCCCTTAATTTCATTTTTATTTAACCGAGGCAAGCTGACCAGGGGACAGGCATTACCAAAAGAAATAACATGAAACCTGAACAGGGTCAACTCCACTGAAAAAAGTTTTTCCACCTCTGGATCAGGACTCAAATTTTTCTGGTTATGTCATGGGTAAGGTTTTCGTGTTATTAGACCTACTAACCGCCAATAGCTTCCTTTGGCTAGCACTCTGATTGATGTGCAAAGGGTGGGAATCAAACCTGCAACCTTCAGGTTGGTAGCTGTACGCCCTTACCAACTCGCCTTCCACCCCATCCCTTAATTTCATCTTGATTTAAAGTTTTCATATCGCTGACAAGCAGTTGCAACTTCACAATACTTTTTTGCTTCATTGTTTTGTTTATAGAGATGATGCAATGTTTCATAAATTTTAACAGAAGTCTTAATCCTAATATATTCTGAGTCTACTATATAGAAAGTCTTGCGCTCACTTGGCTTGACTCATACATTTCCCTTCACCAAATGGTTTTCCACACATACTGTTTTCTTCCTACTGGTAGATAACTTCAGCTCAGACTAGCCCTGAAGTAAGCAACTTATTGAAAGTGATTATTGCATAGGTTTGCAAGGGTTTCTAACACTTAAATAACAATGCTTCCTGTTTGATGACAGGAAGTGCAATCTGAACTAATAAAGGTTCAGATAAAAATGTGACCTTTTTAACTTTAGAAAGAATTAAGCAACCTTTGCCCATAATAAACTAAAATAATACTAGTAAAATCTAGTAAACCAAGAACAAGATGTGTTTATGGATGGGTTGACCAAATATTAGTTTATAATTATATTTACTCTATTTTAGCTGATCTTTAGATCCAGGATTAGATTTTGTATGAGTAATGGTAGGTCAAGTGGCCCAAGGTTTTATATAAGATGTTACCTTAACATTTCAATATTAATCAAATCCTTGAATACCCGCCAATACAATCTTTTTTCTTATATTAAAGACCACTGTTGCCATGGCTTTGATCTGTTATTTTCCTTTATTTCAGATTAGCATTAATATGCTTTTTACCTAAAAAGAAACATAAAACACTTGTGATTATCTATTATAATTATTATGTCCAGATTCCAGTAATTTGAATACTCTTGTGGACTTTTATTACTTTGGTATTTCAATCTTATATGAAAATACCCTCAAATAACATTCACTTGCTTCCTGGGCATAATTGGAAGTTTCCGCTAGTATTATACCAATCTTAATAGCTGCTTAGTAATCATGAAATACACCAATGAAAACGCTGGTAGAAAGCATATCTGAGGAGCTTACCATATGGAAAAGGGTCTTTTTGCCTTAGTAGATAGTTTGGATAAACTAGTAAGTTGAGAAGTGATCTTGAGAACCACCAGAAGTACCAGATACTTTGGTAGATCCTCTCTCGAATTAATAAAACCCTACATCAACATTGAGATTTTAAGGTTGTCATCTTTTTATACCTAGATTACTGTCTTCAAACGCTGTCCGGTATTGTTGTTTACATAAACCTAGTTAATTGGAAATTGATGCCTAAATGCCAGTTTTAAAAAGGTGTTTTGTTATAAAAGGGAATTTGGTAGCTATACCACCCCAGGAATTTGAATGCCAGCTAGCAGTTATCCTTGGCACTAATTACCAGCAATTACAGATAGTCAAAAACTAACTTTAAGAGCCCCGCCATGTCCATTAAATTGGACTAGGCAATATCCCTTCTGATCAAGGAAAGAGAAGGTTCCCTAAGAATACCTGCTAGAGAAAATAGTGGATCTGGGGCATACCCTAGTTGAATGCTGGGTATCCGCCACTACCCCCATCAATTTTAAGATATTTCAAAATAGGAAAATTTATAATATGTCATAATATTTTAGACAAAATTTATTCAAAAAATTGAGAGTATGTGCAATGAAATCCAAGCTTAAATCAGCAAGTTAAGAGAGGATTTTTGAAGAGGGCATAACTATCAAGGTTGATCCAGCAGAAGACCTTTAAATGATAGAAAAAATCTTTTTGAAAATGTTGATGACAATGTGAGGATGATGTAGCCCCATTGAAGTGGCAAAGTTTGCCATAGTGAACCACAAAAGGACCACCTGCAATTGGTAAACAGCTATATGGTGTGAAAGTCTTGGTTATCAAAGAAGATATGCTCATCCTTCCATCAGAAATGTTCTGCAATCCCTCTCCTCAAATTAGCTTGACTTATAGAAATCTGGCACTCTAATAATAGTAGAGTGCTAGGTAATTTGTTTTATACTCAATAAATCGTTATCTTCACCCAAGAAACCCTTTTAAATTATAATAAAGTTATAAGAGATTCTGGCTCCTTAAAGGAACCATCTAAACCTATGGAGATCCCATGATCATCAATCTTGTTAATGGCCATGGACGTCTCTTTGGTGTTTACAGCCTTAGTCTCCCTCAGCAAAGAAAATCTTAGAGATCATCCCCAAGAAATGTCACAAACTCTATCTGTCCAAGGAAATTTTACATAAATTATCACACAATTTTATAATCTAAGTGTCCCATTTGGTCTGCCATAATCAGGAGGAAATTGAAGACTACAATTCAGAAAATTCACATATCAGGAAAACTAATGGGATCAAATCAGATGATGCAGTTGTTACTCCCCACTACCAGTGTGCGTCCATGTGAATATAAGATTTGGCTCAAATGTACACCCAGGATGGTTGGAAAGCCTCCCCCACCCAACCCAACTAGTCATCCCTCAGTGCATGAAGCGTGGTCAAAGCTATTGCAGGTGCTCAGTCTAGCATTTGGGATGGAGTTGATGTTCATAAATCAAAATTTTCTGAACCTATCTCCCAACAAAGCTTACTCCATAATCATTATAATGGTGATGCTGTAAAGACTGTGGATGCTGTTATGGGTATTAGAATACCCACAATGGAAGCCAAGTTTTTCCTTTTCATTTCAGTTGTCTGCCACTATCAGGTTTCCACCAGATGCGTTCGCTGGTGCTAACACTGGGAAACCCAATAAAGGGGGCTGACTGCATGGGCTAGGGTCAGCTGAGAGGACAGGGGCGGCTTTAGGTGCAACGTTGGACGAGACTTTGTTCATTAGAATAAAATAAGAACTTAAATAAAATAAGATAAAATTAAATCCTATTTAAAAAGTGCTTTATTAGGCTAGCATGCAATGCTTTTTATAGGGTACATGGGGACACGGTGCCTCAGGGCTCGTTGTGGCCCCATCCATTCAGGATCTCTATTAGTTTTCTGGATTGACCTGTCATGGTTGGAAAATGACATCATCCTTGGGACCAACGTTAGAGACAAAGATGCTTGCAGGGAGGCCAAGAAGGTGAAGTTAGTAGGCCTCCCTGACCTCAAGCATACCATAGACCAACGCTGGGTTAAGGCTAAATATGCCTAAGTTGGTCCTATGGGAGCAAGCGAAGTTTGGACCTGTATGAGAGTAGGGGCGTTAAACAAACTAGAAATATTACATTGAAAATGGTTCACTTTGATTTTTGGATGAACGGGGTTTCAAAACCTGTTTGTTTTTCACACTTTCCAGCTTGAGTTGGCCATTTTTACAATCAATCACCTGAGTTCAGTCTTTTACCTAATATAATGTTTTGCAATGGAAGCATGTGCCTATTGGAGCGCCTCAGCTTGGATCTGCTTCCCTTGATTGACTGTTTTGCCAAATTTCCTTAAATTTCCAATGTCAAAACCAATCTTTCTTTTTGGTGACGTCTCCCCATAAATTAAATCCCTCACTAAGTACACCGCTTTTCAATTATGATATCTTGGACGATCCTGTGCACAGACCTCTTTGTGGAGGTCTCACACTATGTTAACCTTTCAATTTTAAATACAATAAGATTATCCCCTTGTGCACCGTTGGTTCACCCAGTTTCCCCTTAACCTGGGACGCTTACCCCTTCTTACTCTGTGCACCTTGTCATTTTTGGTTGGTTAAACAAACAAACAATCGCCCTCCTTTGCTTGAGTTTTTTTTTGCTCCAGCACCCTCAGCTGGGCTCTAGTAACTTTCATACTAGTGACTAGTTTCCTGGCATTGGCCCTGTGCACCATGCACCTCAACGCTGGAAACAGAAGAGTTATAGATACTCTCCTTACATGACCACCGTTTTGAACTTTACTTGGATCTCGCCACCATCATGACCAGATCAATGGAAACCTCAGTTCACATGACTCAAGTAATGGGGATGTAACAATTCCACAAATTTGGAGTAATTTATATAAAGCCCTGAATTTTGTATATCTGCTAATAATATAGATTTGAACCCCATTCTCAAACTTATCAAGCCATTCAGGATTTATGTCTCTCAAATGGAGGTATCTATCCTTCCCATGGACAAGGCTTTCACATAATCCAGGGAGAATCCTAATAGAGCCCCCTAAGCCTTGTTCTAGGGACAAAGTTGTGGCCTGAGGGTTAAGGTAGATGGTGGACTCAAGTTGGGGGTGTACGGAGCCTCAGGCTTGATGCAGACCAGATCAGTGATGCCGGT
Source organism: Massospora cicadina (assembly GCA_022478985.1). Classification (NCBI taxonomy): domain Eukaryota; kingdom Fungi; phylum Entomophthoromycota; class Entomophthoromycetes; order Entomophthorales; family Entomophthoraceae; genus Massospora; species Massospora cicadina. Next base: position 149,279 of record JAKSZP010017257.1, read on the forward strand.
GCTGTAGAATGAGGCCATTCCAATATTGTTAACAGTAAAGCAATGGACAATGAGGTCACTGCATATTGGGGCGATGCTAGATCTTGCCAGTAGAATTCGTTTCCTCAACGGTTGATTGTGGTATGCCGTTGGAGGTAAGCCTCTGCGGTAAAGCACTCAGATTATTCTTCAAAGGTGATTTCAAGCTCCTAAATCAATGATCCGCTGCTGGATGAGCAATCTAGTCTTCTGAGGTGGCTGTCTTTGAGCTGCCTTCTGGTTCTGTGGTAATTCGCCTTGAGGTTGGCTAACTCCAGCCTAAGCTGCGAGTTGTCAATTTTGAGCGTTTTAATCTGGTCAGTCTTGTCCTGGATATCCAACTGCAGGCCAACTAGCAGCCTCCATTCCTGGATAACTTCTGACTTGGAGTTCTTTAACTCCGCCTCCAACTGCATTATCCTTTCACATGTCTCCTGCGCCATCTTGCCATGCGGGTCTCAGCATCTTCAAGCTTCCAGTTCAACTTGTTTGCCATTCAAACCTAGTATATTTTGATCACCTTATCCGCCAATAGATCCAGGTAAAGTTTGGAGGAAATGTCGTCATCAGTGAGCTGCATAGGCGAGTGACCCCACAAGCTTAGAAGATGACTAAACAACAGTAGGGTGTTGCCCCTTGAAGGTTTTGACAGAGAGTCCTCTTCAAGTGATGCCAAGCCATCATCTCAGGATTGGGGAAAGCAAATCTCACTTTTGACCAAAAGTGACCCATGCAATAAAGTTTGATGGGTGAATTCGAAGTGGGCCAAAAGGTTGGCATTAGTAGCAGAGGTGACGTCAGCTGGTTTCTCAAGCTTCACTTTTTTAGGACTCTCGTTTTTGTTGGGATCAGAGCTATCCCAATCTGAGAGACAAACTGGTAATCCTGACATTTCGTTGTAGTAATATCTGGCCTGATCTCTGGAGGGGAGCTGTTAAAGTCAGAAAGCGTTAGGGTTGCTGGAAAGGAGTCATTGAGCTTATCCCAAATGGTGTGAAGGTAAGTTTCAGGTATTTTGGCTGGCGTTTATAGTGCATCATCGCACCAATTGATTTTGAGGTTTCCAAAAAATTCCTGAAGTTTGCTGCCTTTGTTAAGATTGGAAACTGGTTATCAACTTGTCCTAACTTCATCAATTTAATGTTGTCAATGCTAGCTGTCCACATTTATTTGTCATTTGGCACTTTTGGGTTCAAATTGGCTATGCGCTTTGTTTCCACTTTCTTCTCTAAAGAAAAGTGGAAAATGATATTAAGTGGAGGATTTCGTATTCTATTACCTAAATAAATATTAGTGTTAGTATCAGAATTAATTGTTTTTGTTAAAATTTGAGCACTCAGATTATTTTGATTTTCTTTTTCAATCGGAGGATGTGTTGCAGCTTAGCCAATTTCTTTTTGATTTTGTTCAAATCTTAGAGAAGCTTGAACATTTTTCTCTCATCACAGTAGACAGGTACTAGCATCCAATAGTCATTCCGCTGGGTAATATCTTCAAAAGCTTCTTCTCTCCTAGCATCCCACATCCCCTTGAAACGTGATGCTTGATCCCTGTAATAAAATATTGCTTTCATTAATCTTTTTTTATGAAGCTGGCATTTTTGCTCAATAACATCTTTTTTAAATTCTTTAGGCGTTTTTAACAGGTCAAGCAAAGGTTTCAGCTGACTGGGAGTTCAGAAGTGCACGAAGTCTTCTGTGATACACTCATAGGATTTTTTGGAAAGGCATTCCCCACTGTTACTGGGTCTTGGCCATTCCAGAGGAGGTAGGTCAGAAGATCAGCATCCGGAGTGCTTGCTGTAGGTTGGTTTTTGACCAAGGTTGCGGATAACTCCTCAGGGTGCGCCTTGGAAGCCCCATGTAGTCAGCACCAGTTATCAGTTTCTGACAGATGCACCCGCTGGTGCTAATGCTGGGAAACCCAATAAGGGGGCTGACTGCATGGGGCTTGGGTCAGCTGAGAGGACAGGTTTGGCTCTAGGTGCAACGTTAAACAAGACTTCAATCAAAGGAATAAATCAAACTTAAGTAAATAAGATAAATATAAATCCTATTAAAAAAAGTTCATTAGACTAACATGCAATGCTTTTTATAGGGTGCATGGGACATGGTGCCTCAGGGATTGTCATGGCCCCATCCATTCAGGATCTCTATCGGTCTTCTGGATTGACCACCGTTTTGAACCTTACTCAGATCTGGCTGTCCTCATAACCAGATTAATGGAAACCCCAGTTCACATGACATGAGGAATGGGGATGTAACAATTCCCCAAATTTGTAGTAATTTACATAAAACCCTGAATTTGGTATATCTGCTAATAATATAGATTTGAACCCCATTCTCAAACTTATTGAGCCATTCAGGATTTATGTCCTTTGAACAGAGATATCAATCCTTCCCCTGGACAAGGCTTTCACCTAACCAAGGGAGAATCCTGACAGCCACTATTGGTGATTCATCCTGATGAATTAAATAAGACTGACTATTGAATTAGCTAAGCTTAATCAAACAA